>WEZZ01021681.1:104428-154627 GCA_013400585.1 Chloropsis cyanopogon | reverse complement strand
AAAAAAAAAAAAAGGATTGAGTATATCTCTGCTTAGAAGGTTCAAAAAGACCTTTACACTGTTAATGTTGCTATTGGCCCCAGAGTTTCCGACTCCTGCTAGTACCAAAAGGAGTGGGAGGAAGAGGTATTTGACTGGCCCTTGGTCTGGAAGCCAGCCAGCAGAACTGCAGAACTTCTATTTTTTTTCTTCTTTAATTGTTTTTGCTAGTGATTACAAATATTTGTTATTGAGTCCTTTCTAGGAGGAAGCTTGGTGCAAATAACCCATTTTTTTTCTCTGTAAAGTCTTCCTCTTTCACTGCTCATGTTTTGGGTTTCCTTCCACTCAATATTCTTAAAATAGTCTCACTAATTCTGTCCACCTCTGAGGCACAAATTATTCCCTGTCAATACAATGGACTTTAGTTGTGAATTTTATATATAGCAAACATTTAAACATATTAATGTAGTGTTTAAATCACAAGCTTGTACATCTGCTTACCCTTGTCATATCAAGATTAGATTCTTCACTGACTTCTGTGGGTGGTTTTTGTCATTTGGTTTATGACAGAAGTCTCTGAGTGGCCAATCTGTTTCTTTAATGATTTCTTTTTTTAACAGAGGTAGAATATGTCCTTAATCAGTTAACTGTCAGTCAAATTTTTTCCTTCTTCCAGAGGATTTCTAAAAAGTTTGTGAACCTCCAAAGTTCTACTAAAAACTTTATGTGATTTTTATTCTTTCCAGTACTCTGTGACCTACCCTTTTGAGGTCCAATGTGTAGCCAGCATAATGAGTTTCTTTCTCAAACATATCTTGCCCTGAAACTTCAGGATAATTGTGTTTTTTTCCTATTTCTCATTTGCAACAACAATGGAGCTCAGCAGGTCTGTGGGAAACTGAAATAAACTGGGACAGGGGCCGAGATGGAAATATTTCAGCTGAGAATCTGTTCTCAAAAATGAGGGATTGGTTGCAACCACGTTGGAGAGAGAACCCTTCGTATGTTTGGTGTGATACCTGATATTATAAAAATCACAAAGAAGCAGATGTTCCTTATCCAAGAGACTAGGTGTTGGGCTGTCTTGTTTCCAAAACAACCTTCCAAGACAGCACAAGGTGTGGGCCAATATCAATTCCTTCTGGTTGTAGAAGCTCTAGCTACATCTGCTCCAGTAAATGACCTTGGCCTGAGACTGTGTTTGGGTCTAAATGGACTGGGAGGGCCTGTGTCAGTGCTGAACAACTGCTTTCAGTCTCCAGAAGAAGAGGTTCCAGGAGGCCTGCCTGGAGGGAATGGCCACTACAGTCATTTAACTCTCAAAACACCAAAAAAGTTCCCAGGAATTGTTTCGGTACAGCACTGTTTGTAAAAGGATGAATTCATGCCAGGCAAGGCTCTCTTCACCAGCACAGATGTTTGCAGCCCAGCACTCAGAAATGTTTCCAGGCATGCTTGGATTTGGTCATACAGACACAGCCTGAAGGTGTAATAGTGTTTCAAGGGGGCCCATGTGTTAGAGATGTGTTTTATGACCTTTATGTAATGTAGATCTTCTCTTACTGGTGTCCTGAAATCTCCATAGGAACAAATAAAGATAGAATGGTGTTATTCTGTCTTTGTGGAACACAAAGGGAGGGAACAAACAAACGTGGGGTGTTTGGGCTTTTTAATAAATCCCTGTCTTGCATGAGGCATGTTCTGACTAAGCCACACAATTGGCAAATTAGAAATCTGCAAATTAAAATATATGTGATTGATAGTAGCCATTACCAGGTCTTTTCAATCAATCAAGTACTGAGATTGTTCCTGCTCACCTTCAAAGCAGTTGTGAAATTTATCATCTTAATACATGCAAAAGTTTCCTTTTGTGGATCCAGGAAATACTGCTAAGCCACCCACGCCACACACATGCTCACAGGCTCTATAAATTTTGAGATGGTGCAAGTTCAGATCCATTCCAATTGCCAGAAAAAAACACTAAAAAAAGAGCAGCAAATATAAACCAGAACAGAAACCTAAATAAAATACTTCAGAAGGTTCCCTTATCCCATTGTATTCCAGTAAATTATGTGTACTTTCCTGTGTGTTTTGGCACCAGAAAAAAAATACAAATCTGTCTCTTAATTCTGCAAACACAAGGAATATGTGCGTCCTTGAAAACAAATCTCTTGAGCTGTGCTATGAAACTTTTTAAAAGATTCATGTCACCCTGACACCCTGTCACTTCAAAGCAAGAACGTAATATTTCATCACAGGAAAACTCGTTTGTTGAATTGGGCTTTACAAGTTCTAACACAACCAAAGTGCTGTACAGCATCTTTCAGGATTCACCTTGATTTTTTTTAGAAGTAGAAGCACTTCAGAGAAATGCTTTGGCAAAGCCTCTTTGGTGCAATCTGGAAATTTTCTAGTATGAAAAAAGACATACATATATATGGTTCATTCCTGAGTGTGGAAATGGCTGAAGAAGAAACAGGACTTAGTGGATTGTCATACTTAAGCTCATTAAAAAGAAAAATTAAATTATTTTCTACCTTCATCCTGATTGATTTGAATGTTCTGCTAAATGCAATTGTCAGAACTGCGGGCTAATTTTTGAAAAACAGGCTGCAATTGGTCTGGCTGCCATTCAGATGTATATAATTGTTTCAGAATGAGCAAAGAGCATGACAAGGCCATGTGAGGCCAGCAAGAGGAGAGGAGGGAAAGTTTGGATTAGAGGCTTCCTGTATGGAAAACATCTGCACTGAAGCTGGAGAAGCTGCACTTTCACTGGAGCCTGGGTTAGAATTACAGGGCTGAGGCAGCACCCATTCCTCACCCAACCTGTGCAGGCACATCGCTTTGGGTGAGCCAGGTGCAAGAGCAAGTTCAGAAGCTTGTCCCCTTTTCCAAAGGCAGCTACTCTATTTAGTAGTTGTTGCTCAAAACAAACTTCTGAAACAACTCTGTTTTGTCATCATATCAACTTCCCCCTGAAAATAAAACCTTGTAAATTATCCACTTCATGTTTCATTCAGGGCAGATACTTGAGACCTGAAGGTCTGTGTTTATACAAAATGAAATTACAAGCTGAAAAAGGAATATTTTTTTGCTCCACATTGTACCCTGCCAGTTCTAGTGATCTGGGGAGAATGGTGGTTTTAAGTTAATGTTTTTAAGAACTTCTCACTTGCTTGTCTCTCACCCAAAGCAGGTCATCAAAAATCAACTCACCAAACTTGAAAAGAGCCAACAGCAACAGAGGTCATAAGAACAAAAAGAAAGGGACATACAAATCCAACAATTTCCCAAATTTTTCTTGAGAAGGTGTCATCTTATTTTGAATTATCAGAGTCCTTATATTTTCCATTTCATTGATTACATATTTCTTTGCTGGTATAAACACTGTTTGTGAACATACTTAAGAAGAACATCTTAAAAAACCCCTAAACCAAATTATATCTCATCCTTCTGATGTCCTGCAGGACTCTGTCCTCCTAAAGATTATTTTAGTTTCTATCTCTCTATAAAAACAGTTTTCACTCAAGTGCTCTCCCCTTTCACCCCAGCACCTCCTCCCTACTCCACACAGGCTATCAAAGTAACAGGAACAGAAGACAACTTGTTCAAAGTTATGCAGCACCTAATTTCTGGTAGACTGCCCCTCAATCCCATAATTAGGTAACAACAGGATCAACAAGATGGATAAATGCAAAACAAGACTGAATAAGTGGTTTTTAAAACATTAAAAAAATTAAAATAGAATAAAAATTAGTAAAAAAATTATCTATAAGAACTGGATTTCTTTTTTTTTTTTTCCACATTTGTTCAGGTCCTTGGAGATTTTCCAACAGGACTTGGTATCTCCTCGAGCTGATAAAGATGTAGCAGGAACCATGGAGTTGCTACTAAGTGCTACTAAGCTTGCTCAGAACAGGTTGCAAGCCAGAATTATCCCGGTATTCACTTTTGACCTTACTCCATGCATAGGCAGTGAATCCCAAATAAATAGCAAGATGCATTCTGTCCAACAAATGTACCATCTGAATATTAAGGTGTACAAAAAGATAAGGTCACATCCTGAAAAGGAGCATCGAGAAGGAGCAGGAGAGGCACTGGCCATTCCTGCACTTGTAACACCCCAAGGCAGGAACAGATGTGGCCAAGAGCAGGTGCCTGTTGCCAGGGGGAATAACCACGGGGTGAGAGGAAACTAAAGGAACCTCAACAAATTTCCCCCAAAGCCACGAGGTCCCAGTGGAAGGAGCAGCTGGTTTCTCATCCACAGGAAAGATACCTGAGAGCCTCTCCAGCCTTTTTCCCATTGTGGTCAAGTGAGGCAGGAGCCTCTTCTGAGCCAGCTCCTTGTGGCCTCGACTGACCCTAGGAGGGGAGGCTGATGAGAAGGAGCCTAGCTAGGCAGAGCTTGCCAGTGGGTGCAGTCAGGGAGGAATTCCATGTCTGATTGAGTCCTTGAGTGTCTGCCAGGGATCCGGCATGCCTGGACACTGCCGCAGACACGTATAGCGCTGAGAGGCTGCGGGTGTTGGGAAACAAGATTGATGCAGCCAGAGATGCTATAGCTTGGTCTGAGTCCTCTGCATCCAGCTTGGTTTGCATAGAACAAATATTCCTCTGAGAACACTGCTGAATTCTTTCTAGCTGAGGCAAAGTGTTTATATTGTATTGTTCTGGCAAAATCCAGCTAATAAAACATATTTTATTCCCTTTATTATATATGACGTTTACATACTGCACAACTTCTGATTAGCAACATGAATATAAAATCTAAGATTGATTTCTACTGTAAATCTTTGTTTTCATTTGCCGTTTTGGGACCTTCATTGTACAAAACTGATTCACGTGCTTTTAGGCTGGAAGCTTTTTTGTTTATATGGCATGAATTGTTTTTCTGAATCATAAAATCCTATGAGGAAACCTCAATTTCTGCTATAATTCTTTCCACTTTGAAATCCAGGTCATTGCCAATCACTCTGACTTTGGTGAGTGACTTTGGTATTGCCTTGTAGGATTATACCTTGTGCATTTGGTACATAAACAATTCAGTTTAAAATACAGGACAGCATCATATTCCCCAAACACTGGATTACTGGAGACCAAACTGAAATCCCTTGACTTGAATTATCTTTGCATTTGAATTCAAATTTAACTCCTTAGGAAGACACAGTTACAAAGAATGGAAAACCAGCATTGAATCTAATTTTTACTTCATTAAAAATCAATACACATTAGTTTGTATCTGGGATCTTAAGGCCTTTCTTTTATGTGTCCTATCACATTACTTCCACAAATCTGGAGAATTTTGATTGTTCTCCTGCATAGATTCTAACTCCTGTCTTGGATAAAACCTCAGGAGGAGAAGTAATAGCATTAGAGAGCTGTCTGATGATTCAGTAAAACTTTTATTTGCTCTACAACTCCTCCACATGCAGCAAGTGTAACCATATGATTAATCTCCTCTTTTGGCAGTTTCAAAAATTGCAACCAAAAAGGAGCAGAAATTTCTTTGCTACCCGTACTCTGCAGCATACAATGCCACTAGACAGACTTGATTTGCTCTGACTCTTCTTGGCCACATCTGTCCATCTTTGCTGGGGTGAAAAATACAATCCTGGAGAAAACATATTGCTAAAACTGCAATATCACATATGTATGTTTCTGATTTAATCATGGTGGGTTGAGAGCTTTAACTTCAGGACCTTAGAAAAGGCATTGTTTCCTTCATCAGACTGAGGAAGGCTTCAGAAATTAGAGTGGGCAAGTTTTCATAAAAGCATAGTCTTTCATTTACCTTAACTATAGAGAGATGCAAATATTTGTTCCTCTCTCTGATGAAAGAGGGTGGACAGCTTCTTTTTTGAAGCTTCTCTATTTGCTGGCATCTCTTGTTTTCCATGGCAGATGTTTCCCTGTCTATTTTTCATGGAAACACTTATTTTCTGCAGCTTGTTCTGTTTTGAATGGAAGACTGAAGGGGAATTGTCTGTGACCAGCAGACAGCAGCAGGAAGACCTTTTCTGCTTTCTCATGACAGAGAGAATCTGTCTTGTAAATCAGACCTATTCACTACATTTGCAGCCTTGGAGTGGGGAGACTGAAACTAAAGAAAATATGGATTAGGACTGAAACAAAATATTGCATGATTTGGCCTCCATTCTTAGAGAAGCAACATCCTTAAAACCAAATAACTGGGATGATAAAATTCCTGCAGAGATTGTTTCTTAGGTTCATTCTACAAAATCAGTCATTAAAATGAATTATTATCTTGGTGAACTTTTGCTACCTGAAGAAAAGGGCAATTTTTAAAATAAGGCAGGCAGAGTTATAAATAATTGGGTACAAAATGTAAGGTTTTGTAGTAGAAATGCTCTAACTATACTGGCAGAGTGTATAAAACATTAGCAAGAGCCTTTAGGGCTGGCAATTAGTCTACATATGAGTACATCACTTGCAGTTGTCCTTAAATAACAGCAGAGAACAAGTACTGGGACACAAAACACATGGGCAATGCTTCCCACCTAATGCCACACAGGAAAGTGACCTCAGCCTTCTTACAGTAAAGGTTTCAATGAAGCAAAGCAGTTGGCTGTTCCTGTGCTGAGAACAGACAATGAGCAAAGAAAAGCAAATGCAACAAATCAGCAAGATGTTGAAATAACCTTTCCAATGGGGAAAGAATGTGACACAGAACAAGTTAAAATGAATAGAAGTATCTGTTGTGTGTTCATTCTTGGTAGCGGGCTGTTCAAGCTAAAAGGGTAAAAGCATCCTCAACTCAAAAGTAGCTCTGGTTGTCAGCAAGCCATGAACGTGCAAAAAGCTGCACAGCCCAGAAAAAGTCAAGCCACGTCTCCCACTGAAGCCCAGCACAAGGCTCAGAGCCTCACAGCCTTAAACCAGCACATCCAACTCTGTGAGAGGATAGCTGTCAGCTCAGATCAGCAGCAGCACAGCTGGATTCCTGCAGGGCTGTGCCCAAGCCCTGCCTCCTGACAGAGCTGTTCTTTGTCCTCCTGCACTTTGTTTGCTTGTCTGGAACCCCCCCAGGGGTCACAGTGTTCTGACTGAAGATGCATCCTAACTCTCTGAAGACCTCTGGAAAATGCTGTCTGTGTGCAGAGGACAATTGTTATGATCAAAGCACTTAGGAATGTTCTTCAGCATTCATTGGGGTTGACATGGAAGCTTCTAAATCCTGTTATCACAGGAAGGTTTGGGAGGCAGGACATCATTACAACTGCAGGATGAGGCCTCTCTGCACCCCCTTGCCTCACTTTCCTGTTTTGCATGTAGAATATGCCTTGTGTACCAAAGCATATTGGTTTGGTTTGGTTTTTTTAATGGAAAAGAGATAGGAATAAGTATATCCATTAGAGTGTCACCTGTCATTATCTGGGTAGCACAGCTCAAAAGTGAAATCAGCATGTTTACACTGTGTGTTTCACTATTTTTAGAAAATGGGCTATTGGAATTCACATCCTCTGTAGACTATTCCTGGGAAAGATACCATGAAGCCCAAAACAAAGTACTATTCATGGTAAAAAGGGCTATTTTTCTTGTGTTCAGCATTTTTTATGTTTATAGGGATGGCTGGATCCCATTAGTTACTTAGTAATAGAAAGCTGAGTTGGAATTTAACGTGTCTGGAGGGATTTCTGGTTTTCTTGAAGTGCCAAGCGTATTCACTCTTTAAAATTGAAAATAAGAAGAATGACATTCATGATCCTATTGGGGATCTGCCTTATTCAACACAGTTTTTCTGATGGCAATCCACCTCTTTAGCCTGAGTTACTCTGCTCTCTATAGTGATGCCTCATGCTCACTTGTCACTTCAAAGAGCCTGAGCCATGTTTTAAGGCTGTCCATCCATCCATCCATCCATCCATCCATCCATCCATCCATCCATCCCAATACTTCTGCTGGATGGGTGGATGGATGCAAGGCTTTTCCTGTGACCCAGCCACCCCATGGCTGTCACCTCTCCAGCTACATCAGAAGATGCTGTCCTGTACTCTGTGACCATCCTCCAGTGATTTGATAATGTTAAAAAAGGAAAAGCTGTCCCTACCACACAAAAAAATTTAAAGACTTTTACTAAATTACATGTAAATGTGTGATCAGACCAGGGGGAAATCCAAAAGCACTGCACAGACCCAAATGATGGGCCACTTAATGACTATCAGCTCTGTGTTTCATTGATGGTTTCCAACAAATGACTTTTTTCTTACTGAGTGATTACTCTGATTAATTAGGAAAAGGCTAATAAAATTGGTATTATGATTGAACATCTTTCAAAATAGCATGTGCTTGTCAGTCACACGTTGTTTCAATAAATTAAAAAAAATAATAATGTCTACAGCATTTCCCCCATAAGCTACATTACATTATTTAATGCTCTCTTTAAAGACCTGTGACCTTTCCATAAATTAATCTGGAAATGCAGGTACACATGGAAGGTGTGGTGGTTTTTCATTCATAGCCCAGATGAAATAGCATCAGAGAAGACAGGATAATAGAGTACAGTTTTATAAGTATGTACCAATTGTGCATTCCCCACATTTCTTTTGTATTTTTTTTTTTGTTAGCCTGATGTTTTGTTCCCTGGGGAATCACTTTTATTATATTAATCAGGGAATGGTTGTTTTAGTCAAACAGAGAGGTGTGGAAAAACTCTCTCCCATTTCTTTTTCAGTGGGGAGGAAAGGAAGCAAGCACACACAAGTATGAAGTTTGTTTTTGTTTCTTCTGACCCTCTTTCTGCTAGTTAACAGGTTTTGTTTTTATGTATGCATAAGGCAAGAGATAAGAAACTTAAAGTCCTGAACTTTGCAGCCCTTGACTACAGAGAATCGGTGGAAAATATATTAAAGGAAAAGAAGCTTGGAGTTGCAGTAGAACTCAAATCTTGTATAAGATATTTTTAGAATAGGGAAATAAATGAAGGATGAAGAAAAAAAAATATACACTTGATAAGAAAACACAAATATTTAAATTTATGATCTTTCGATGCAGCATTCAAAAAGTCTCTACCAGGAATAACAAAATCTGTGCCACATCATTCAAGGCATGACCAGAGTTGGTAATTGGTTCACCTAAGAAAAAAGTATTCTTTGACTTTACTTTTAAAGAGTGTAGGGACTGCACTCCAGACATGGATCATTTTACTGAATTAAACTAATTTATAAAACATGCCTTCAAAGATAAATTTTTTTCTTAATTCATAATGGGAAATTATTTATTAAATATTTATGTGTTATTATGGCATTAACTGAGGTTCAAGCAAGGATTTTTGCAGACAGAGAATTTTACCTTATTGTGCTTTAATGAAGGCAGCCTGTTTAATGTGCAGAGAGACATTCTCAGTAAAACTGAGACAAGAGGGGAGCAGCAAATGTCCAAACCAGAAGGATATTTTATATGCTATATATATTATTTCAGTTCAAATGATAACTTCTTAATTTGGCTATTACTTTTTAGTTTTTTAAGCACTTACTTCTTTTTGAATTCATGTTAAAAGCCTGTTTTACCCTTCTTGATCCAGTTTTGCTCTTTAATCTTTCATCTTTTCATTCTATTAAGTTAAAATGTACAGCTAAGGATACTCTCCCAAGCTTTTTCTTCATCACTGACTTATATATACTTAGAAATACTTGTGGTTCACCCTGTTCAAAAGCAGATAGTCTCACATCTCTCTTATCAGCAAACCCTGCACCTGACTTCTCAAACAGGTTATCTGCACTGGACCCATATAAATGTGGCTTCACACCTCTACCAGCCAAAGCTCACACCTCCAAGGTTGCTGGGGCTTAAGTAGTTGAGTCTCTTAGGAGTTCTTTGCTTGCTAAAAGCAATCCAGACTGAAAAGTACTTTTTTCCTTGATTGCATGACTAGAACTTGTAAGTTGGAAGCTGCTGTGAAGGTTTTTTTAAAAAACAAAACAAAACAAAACCACCCCAACCAATCAACCAACCCCAAAAATCTCTCAAATTTTATCTTGTTTACCTATTTCTATCTAAATCTGTAGATATCCTCTTGGATGGTCATGATAGATTTAGACCATACAACTGTTTTGATTTATCAAGACTTATTATTCATCTCACAAAGTTGTGAGATTGATAAAATTGTATTTAAAAGGTAAAAATGGAGACTGGCTTTAACTCAGATGACAGAACAGAAAGAGAAGACAAGGTATAATCTGAGTGCCTGGAATTCTCTTTAGGTACCATAATTGCTTCACACAGTTGAACAACATGATTTAAAAGAAATTAATAGGATAATTTTTTGTATGGATATTATTGATCTCTGAGATTAAGCTTTGATCTCTAAGATCTCTGTTCATTTTGGGAGGAAATTATGGACTGGAAAACCCAGATATCTTCTTTGTGAAACTATTTTCTGCTGTGGTAGCAGAACAAAGGACAGAGTGAGTGTTCCCCGACCTGTGGAAAGGTCACCGTGGGCAAAGAGGTCTCATCACCCACAGCTCCTACACTGAAGTGGTTTCTTCTTTAAAGAGTCTTCAGTTTGCAGGTTTCACACTTAGAACTGACAAATAGTATCCCTGACACTATTAGCTAATGAATTTTACTCTTACTCAAAAAATGCAAGGAAATGTTGCAAAATATCGTGTTTTAATTAAATTAGGACTCAGTAGCAACAGCGGGATGGCTAGAGAAATTAAAATTGCAAATAAAGTACCATTTAGAGAAGAAGCTGTGAGAGTGAGCTAACCAACTGCACATAAAACTGTAAGATTTTGGCCCTCCAAATGCTCTGGAAATAGGCAGATATCTTCTGTGCTGATTACAGCATTAAAGTTTACAGCGTGATACTGATAAAACTATCACAGATTTACACCAGAAGTGGAATGAAGCAATTCTGCCCATTTAATTAGACAAGAAAATTGCAGTGAGTACTTGTGAAATGTCTGTTGGTGTCTGTGATGGATGTTCCCTCTGAGTGTGATGATATTCCTGGGACAAGGAGTTCACCAGCAGCAGCCACCCTGTGTTTTACCCCTAGCACTGCTGAGAGCGGGCTGTGTGAGGGGCATGGGCCAGCAGGCAGCACATTTCTGCCCCAAAATCCAAGAACCGTCAGCAACTGATACTACAGCCATTATCTGTGGGATGTTTTTAGCGCTCTGCAGGTGGCACAGACCATTCCCATCCTAAGCACTTTGCCATCTCTCCATAGCTCCTACCTCTGTATCCAGTGGGTAACTTCCCTATTGCTCCTGGGAGTCTGGCACAGAGCTCTTTGCCAGGTGCTTTTCACAAGTAATAAAATTCAGGGTGATGAAACTGCCTTCCATGTGGTCACATTGTTTCAAGGAAAGCAAGGGAACTCCTGGCTTCGGGACCTATTCAGTTGTACACGTGCTGGTCCCTGCTCGTCTCTTTGGCTGCCAGGCACCTGGATAGAAACACAACTGCTGTGAAAAATTCCAGGATCATGCCAAATGTAGCTGTCCTGTGCATGCCTTTGAGCAAGATAGTACCCAAATGAATAATGGATCACCTTTTCAGCTAGCTGCCTTGTCGTGCAAGATGCTGGAGACCCCGGATGAAGCTCTGCTTTACCGAAGAGGCTCTTAAACCAGGTTTGAAACAGCCTAATGTTGCTAAGTGTAGCAATTTAGAATTCAGTGGCTTAATGGAAAAGCAGGATACAGAACAAGCTCAGGATCAGTGCAGAGCTCAGTCCACCCCATGAGACCCCCAGAGGTGGCCGAGAAGACACATGAGGTTAAACTGGGCACCTTAAAACACCATCTCAAGCAGAAAATCGTGCACAAGTTTCATAGGTGAGAGCAGGACAACTGACTGCTAAACAGGGGATCTGCAAACACAAGCAGCTTCAGTGTGACTGGCAGGCACAGTGCTGCAACCCAGAAAACTCAAGTGCCCTATGGAGTGAGCAGGAGAATAACCCACACTGTGTCTGTGGGCACCGGGAACAGATTCCCAGCCCTGGGACACTGACAGATCTGCAGGTCCAGGCTCCATCTCTCACACTGGCCAAAGCTGCCATCAGCGTGATCTGCGTGTGCTTCCAGCCTTTTAGGGAGTTGCTCTTTTAAGCCTCACTTTTATAGCTCAAAAATATAAAGTCTCTGTCACACACAACCGAGTTAGAAGTAGCAATGAGCCAAATTTCCTATAAACATGCCAGCTATTGTTCTTTTCTTATACTATTGTTCATTAGGATTGGCAAAGATTATATGGGGAACTGGATGACTTTATCACACATTATTTATCCCACACCCAGCACTCAGCAACCTGCTCACTGATATGGTCAGTGAATCCCATGTTCACCAATTCCCTCAGGTCAGCTTGTGATTCTCCCTGTAAAAAAATTGCCCATCAGGGTCCCCTTCTCTCATAAAGCTCTTGACCAGCTATAAGTCATGTATTATTCCACAGTCATCACAAGACACAGCTCTGTCCAGAGATCCATCTTTCCTAATATCTTTTTCTGTCTTATTTTTGGATTTTGCTGCTGCATGTCACCAATCTGTGACAGCACTCACTCTGAAATGGGGGAGGAAAAAAATGCCCTGTTCTCTCACCTTAGCATTTGAGCAGGTCCTACAAGTGCCCTCAATGGCCCAGCTATCACTTGCTGTGTGTGATGCCAATTAATCTCCTCTTGAATGGAACAGTGTGGGGAGGCCAGTGACTGTGTTTGCACACACCAGTGTCTGGCAGTGTGATTTAAACACAAGCAATGCACAGAATTAAAGAAATGTTATTTTTCAAAACCAAAGGCAAACAAATCCCAGTGTCCTACTCTACCACTGGTGGCTTGATTATCCATTTTACATCTTTGCAGTTTGTCATTCACATTTCTTTGCACTCTTAGCAAAACGACAACGTGGAGATGCACATGTGGACTTTGTCACGAATGGAACATGACTTTGTAGTTTTTTTTCCATCCCTACTGAAATCCCCTATACATAAAAGAAATCAGCTAAAGAGGATCCTCATTAAGAGTTTTTAGTTTGTAGCCAAGACTTCTCTCAGCTCTGGGACAAGATTTAAACAAAAGAAGTATCTAATTGGCTTTTACTGCACTAAACTTCTTAAGTTTTATAAAGAATAATAATCATCCCAGATGGTAGGTTTGGTTTCTAAGAGGGTTTTTTTTTCTTTTTTTCTTTTATCTTTTTTCCTTTTTTTTTTTTTTTTTTTCCTTTTGTTTTTTTTTGTTGTTGCTGTTGTTGTTTTGTTTTTCTTTTTTATTTGTTTGTTTCAAATTAAGGAATAAAACAGAAGTATCCAGTTTATTAGTAAAATACAGTTAGTAGAATGTATTTTTATATCGCTGAAATTCAATGCAATAACTTAAACTGGAAATTAAATGAAACACAAAAATGAGCATAGAAGAAAAAAAAAAAGATTGAATTCACTGTTTCAGGATGTTTTTTAAAATGGATCTGTATATATCCTGAGCTTTCAATATGAGTCTTTTCTAGGAGATGATCTGGGTCCCTTAAAGCAATTTTAGTGGAAGTTGCAATATCTGCAGGATTCTGGTGATGGGGACGATTTTCTTGGTTTGGTCTCAGCAGTCCAAGCTGGCACAAAGTACCTCATCTTTCCCATGGCCTCCTACCCAATCAGGACAATTATGGGGTTTGTTGGTTCAAATTCTTGCCCATTTTCCATAGGGTCTGACCCTCTTCTATGAGACTGAGATGTTTAGGGAGGAACTCCAAAAGAAACTTGCATGTTTATGCATATCTACTCATAAAAAGCTTTAGTGGCTAGAAGAGTGTTTTATATTTACTCCATTTGCCAGTTTTCTATGAAAGCCAAAAGGATCTGAAATTAAATGATCTGCATTCAATACAAACCATTAATGTATCCAAGCACTGTTGGATGTTGAAGCAGAAAATAACAGCTTTGCTTGATAATGATGTCTTTCAAAAAATAGACACCATGTTTTACTCAGCTGGGGTTGACAGAAATAATTGCTGTTGTGAATATATGCAACCTCTCACAAACACATTTCTTTATGCTTTTGTCAAACTTTGAGCAAAGGGTTTTCCTGATCAACAATGCTTATAGCTATAAGCCCTCATGTAGCTTAAATTAAAGTTAATTGAAGATTTTAATTGAATCTACAGACTTAAGACCATGGAGTCACTATATTTAGCATGAGGATAAAATCCACATTTCCCTTTTGGTCACATAAAACCAATTTAAAAAAGAGAAGCAGACCTTTTAAGATCCCTTACTCACATGAGTAGCATGCATGCAAGTGGACAGGCCTTTTGTTTATTTTAGTCTGCAGTGGAAACCACTGAAAACTCAAGAATGTGCTTCCAAACTGACCCCTAGCCAAACCCATTTGCCTCAGCCCCATTTGCTAGGTTTTTCACTAGCAAACGGTGCTGGAGTGAGGTGAGCCAGTAATAAAGGACTGAGCAGGAGAAAAAGCTGTAAGTGGCTGCAGATCACAACATGGCATACTATAGCTGAAGACAATAAACACTAGCCTATTTTACAAATAGGAACATGTCAGTTTAAAAACCTAGTTTCGTTAACAAAAGAACTAAATTAAGCAGAAGGATTACTTTGGCTTATGAATTAGCAAAAAAAAAAAAAAAAACACCACAGGAAAGGAAACCAGTCTTCAAACAAAACACACCTCAAGAATGAGATGCCACACCAGGTTGTAAAGCACAAAGAGATTTTTGAATTACCCTCTTGGAGTGAGACATGTGACTTTCAATGTATGTGCACCAGGTCTATCATCTTGCAATTTGTGTTTGAGATGGCCATGACAGCTAAGGCTAAACAAAAGCATTCAGAATATACATCTCATGAGTATTTTCCACAAAGTACACCTGAGGGGAAAATCAAATAGATAAATAAATAAATAAACAGCCCAAATGAAATCTGACTGAGAAACAGAATGGAACAGGCTTATTACACATCCTTCTTGATTTTTTCCTTAAACAATTTTCTAAAGGCCAACAAATTATAAACATGCAAATTCTCATAGCATTATCAGTCTATTTCTTTATAAACAATAGCCTAAATACCAGTGAAATGACGGTGTACATTTATAGATAAAATTCTTTGGCCACACGAGAAATTGTCTACAGACAATTTTGACATCTGTACTTGTGTCCAAAGCAGAGCCAAGGCCCTGTTTGGGTTTTTCATCTGCAAGCATAAAAATACTGCAATGAGCAACCTGCAGTACAAATACTATGACAGGCTGATTATTACACATTTGGATTAGTTTTTTTTTTCTTAATTTTTGACAAACTAGAGCTGGTGACCATCCCCTCAAAGATGCCCAATCCCCACTTGAAATTCAACCACAAACAGAGCCAGATAGTGTTTAACTTTGCGAGTTGAAGATGAGGGTGTTTTATTTCTGGTGTTGAAAGATAAAAATAAGACAGCATACCAAAAAATATGGCAAGTTTTAGGAGCTGTACTCCTCATTCCTCTCCCCTGGCCTTGGGACCAGTGAAAAGCTTGCCCTACCTGCTGAGATGTTTACCCCTTGGTTACCACCTGTAGTAAGGCTCATTCCCCACCTCCTCACTGGGGAGTATGGCACAGGCAGTGTTGAGTGTGCCCCTGGCTGCAAGTTGTAACTTTTCTGTCTCATTCATTGGCTTTGCATCTCTGAGAAGAGTCTGGCTCTGTCCTCCCTGTAACATTTCCCCCAGGGAGCTGAAGGAAGCAAAGAGATTCTCTCTGCCTTCTGCTCTGTCTGCTGAGCAAACCCATCTGAGCCCTCTGTACATGAACATGGTCCCATAAAAACCATCTTGGTGGAGCTCTGCTGGATCCCCACCACTTGTCAGCGTCCCTCCTGTCCTGGGATGCCCCAAACGGGACACGATACTCATGATGTGACTCCACAAGTGCCACATGGACAGGAATAATGACTTCCCTCAACCAGCTGGATATGTCTAGACTCCAAATATTGTCTGTTTTAGACTCCTTGAGGATGTGGGACTCAGCCTGGGCAGCAGTCCAGCCTCTGTGTTCTCAGCTTTTCTTTCAGTGTGTCTTCCAGCATTTTGTAAAAAAAAGAGAAGCTTCTCCTTATCTGCCTTCCACCTTGGGGTTCCTGCATTTTTTTCATCCTCCAGCCTGACCTTTAGCCTATCCCCCTCTGGAGTCACTCCCCAGTGACACTAATTTTCAGCTTTCTTCTATCTGACAAGGTCCCAGCCTCATCACATACTTTGTAGTCATGCTGTATAGCCCAGAAATTGTTAATGACTCACATGCTTGCTTTATGGCCACGTCACATCTTTTCATGCTAAAGCATGGAAGAACTTTGTTCAAAACCCAGACATAATACAGGGGTTCCCAGTACAAAAAGGATGTTTGTCAACAGCTTCCACATAATCCCCTTGCATTAGAAACAGGAAATTTTGTGGTATCTCAACTATTGCCATATGGAAGACTTTTCTAAACTCTTAATTTTTAGTAGTCTTGGGTAGTCATCAAGTTGCTATATTCATCTTGGCTCCAAACCACGGAAAATTCCTTCGTCTGATATGTGTGTTTTTGTGTCAATATGGAGGACCTTAGGAAAGACTCAGGGGAAATAGGTACTGTGATCATCTGTGGTGATGTTCCTTTAAAAAACTCTTGCAACAGAAATGGATGAAAAGTACTCATGCATTACTACACACAGAATACATCTCTGTTGCGCAGTAACTGCAGAAAAATGCAATCTTTTTGCAATGCATCCTTGCTATTGATATTGAGATCTGAACAAAGTCTGTCCCTGCTTCACCAACAAGTTGTTTCCTTACAAGCTATAACACACCTCTCCTAAATGCAGAAACACAGCCGTGCAAGATAATCGTAGTTTTCTTGTTAACATTAATGTGGCAAAAGCAATGCCCATACACTCAGCCCTGAGCTGTGGACAGAAAGGCTGGCCCAGTGCCTGGCAGAGCTTCATTTTGTCCTGCATGAGATGAACGTGCTAATCATGGTTATATGATTTTTTGCACAACACAATACGTTGCAATACACAGTATATTGCACTGGGTTTTGCAGGTTTCTTGGTACAATGCAAGAAGCATTGTACACACTTTACAAGCACTGTAAAGTGCTGCTGATATTACCTTAAGCCACTAGAGTCTTCAATTATTTAGAAAACAGACATGCTTATTTACAATGCTGTTGGGGTTAATCCTAGTGCAGACAGTCACACTGGCTTCCTCCACAAGATTTGCCATATTAAAGCCACCCTTGTCTACCAACTAATTCTGATATCTGTGCTCTGGTTTGAAAACTGAACATCCCCTTTGTACTACCTGCTTTCCTGCTGTGCAGAAACAGAGATGTTCACTCTTTTCCAGTGTTTCCTGCTCACAGACATAAGTGGGCCATCACTTGGGCCCATGCAAATTAGAGAGCTGCGTTTGGAGCAGAAGCTGCTCGCTCGTACGCGGGTGTTTGGGAAGCGCCTCTCCGGTTCACGCTGCTCCTGTTGTTTTGTAAAAGCAGCTGGCCAGGGAGAGGACCCAGGCAATTTGCTTCTCAGTAATGAAGCCCCAAGAGGTTCCATGACTCACGCCCTCTGCGTTCCTGCAGATGCTTTCCATCAGCAGCCACAGGGTTGTGCCTCCAGGAAGGCTCCCAAACAGATGCTCCGCACAGGCTGTTTCTGCTTCTCCAGCACGTCTTTGCCTGGAAGGGGGCTTTGGGCTACACACGCCTGAAGGGGGAAGAAGGGCAGGGAGAGGCAGCTAGAACTCACCAAAGCACCAGCAAACTTCTGTAAAACAACTGCACATCTCACAGGCAAGGCAGAGGAAATCACAGGATGGCTCGGAGGGATTGTTGGGCTGCTGGTTAGAATCAAACTTGCAGGGATTTGAGGATTGCCATGAGAAAACTGCAGAATAGTGAGAGATTTCTTCATTGCATTAGTCAGAGTCAGAATGCCTGTTCTGCAAATTTTATTGTCCTTAAATCCAAATCTGATTTTGGCTCAGACACAATCTCCACTTGCTACATATTTGAGGCATGAATACACACACACACATATAGGTATATATGTATAGGTATATATACATATGTCAAAATGTTTTTAAAATATTTTTTGTTTGAACTTGATGTAAAATGAAGGTATAAAACATCAGAATTGCACCTCAAGCTGAATGTTTTGGAGCAACCTAAACAACACACAAGCACAGATTAATGCAAGCTGCAGTTCCTCCTAAGGAGGATATTTCTACTTTTTAAAGTTAGCCTGCTCTCTTTATTTAAATTTCCAAAATTGAAGTATTTTTTAGCAGTTTTATAACATGAATATGATGCTTAAGTAATAGAAAAAATTAATTACTTTGCATTTGTTTACTTTTTTTACCATTACACTTTAGGCTAATCTTGCTAATTATGTTTCAATAGCAGCAGCACTTTCAAAAAAGATGATACATGATTTAAATACCAGTTGAAAGAAAATAGAAATGTCAATATTACATTAGCTTTTATGCTTCCATCTACCAGTATTAATTTCCCTCCTGTTTTAACTAAGATTTAAGTGATGTAACAGCAAATATTTACCAACACAAGTTTTCCCAGTAAGCAAGAACATTTCACTAAGTTTTCTTTTCCCTGGTAAATTTTACTAGATGATGCTTTTATGTTAGAATTGATAGCTCTAACTTTAACCATCGGAAGGCAAAACCTGCTGCATCTAAATATAAGGCCAAAAAGTCAATTGAAAAAATATCATTGGTATTGAATGATTTAGGATCAGCCTCATTCCCACCTTCCTGTAGACATTTGACAGCCTTAAATGTCATCAATATTGAGTAAGAGTACTTTCAAGATTTGTTTCCTCATATGCTTTTTTCCCCCAGAGACTCAAGAACTGATTTAAGCCTGAACTATTTGAAGGCTCTTACTTTCTGCATTTGATTTTGTCTGCAGCTCCCCTATCTGCCTCATAAAGCAAATTAGAAACCTTCTCATGTCTAACAAATTTGTAGAAGGCCAGCTTACAGAAAGTTGCTATCTGCATGACACCACTGTCATAATCTGGTTTATTTGGCAGTGCTGGTCTGGACAAGCCCTGGATGAACTTGCCCTTTTTATGTAAAGCAATCTCTTTCTTCTAAGAGTTAAAGTTGAAAGACAGGTCAGTGTGGTCCAGACAATCTCTGTGTTATCACATATCATTAATTATGCTTCATCCTTTATCTCCTGAGTGGTACATTCATTAGGCCGAAGCATGTATTGCTTAATGAGACATTTTGACTTTATTACTCTTTCCCAACTGTTCAGGGAAATTTATATTTGTAAGTTTAAAGCACAGCCAAATTGACAGTGATAGACAGTTTGGCATTAGGCATTTTTTTCCAAGATTTAGTCCAACACTGTCTTATTAAATACAGCTGCAAAACTCAGATCCTACAGATGGTCACCACAATTCTCAGAGACTAGAAAGCCAAGACATTGGTGCCAGCTTATGTAATGACCCTTAAAGTACTGACATGTACAAGAAAATCCACGTGTCTTTACTGTGCCTTTTTTCCTAAGCAGGCGTGGTTGAAAGGGGGACTTTAACTGTGTGATGTTCTCTGAGAGGTTGGTGTTACCCAAGATGGATGTGAGGGTCTCCACTCCGGTCCTGTGCCTGGGAAAGAACAAAGCCAGACTGTTAATGACAGCTTTCCCATGGTGGTGGGAAAGAAGGACAGCAGATAATCGTTGCTAGATTAGTTTCTCTGCAGGACACGTTGACCTCCTCATGGCAAATAATGGTAATTTTTTTTTGCAGCTGAACACATAAACACTGTTTTTGTTTTCTGTGGGCTGTTCTGCAGTTCTGCGGGGAAAGAAAAAAAAAAAAACAAACCCAATCCCAACAAAAATCAAGCTGCAATCAGTAAACCAGTTTTTTATTCCCCTCTTCTTTCTGCATGCATGGCTCCTAGGGCTCATATTTTCATGGAATACCCAAACATAGGCAGAAATTATTTGTAAAAACAAGAGGGCCAGTTGTTCCAAGGTTTCTCATTCTCCTTCACTGCAGTTTGGAATCCATCTTCCAGTCCTAGCGGTCCCACTCCTTACCCAGCCACTGACACCTTAACATGTGGCTGATTGCTGAGTTAGATGTCACAAAGGGATAGGTCAAGACTGACATAAAAAATAAGAATTGGAAAGGCATAAACTTACATTAAAAGAAGCAGATCCTATTTTTATACAAAAATATGGGTTGCTGAACTTCCTCCTGGCAAAATATAATGATCTAATTTTGTCTGATGCTTCTTTGAGGCACCAGCACCTCCCTGAGAAGGAGGAGGAAACTGCACAGTATTTTGGATGCAGATGATCCAGCAGGTAGTCTCCTACAACGCCCATGCAACACTTTCTCCAGACTTTCACTAAGCAAATTAGTGTGAGTATAGATTTTGTATCAATATGATAAAATAGTATTCATTTGTTTGCCCAGTTGCAGCTGCAGAGATCTTGTTAAAAAAAATTCTGAGAACTGAATTTCCTGATGTGTTTTGCATTAATTAATTTTATGTGGTTTAAATTATTATGAAATAATACTTGGACTATTATTAAAATTTAATATTCTATTTTAATGACATTTTTATTCTATCAATAAAAAATGATAGAATTAAAAACAACATGGTCTCACCTTAATCTAATTTGGTCTATTAATTGGAAAATGTAGAATATATGTCTATATATTTTTTTGAGAATAGTGTTTTGATAGCAGGAAGCAGGATGGAGAGCTAGATGTGTAGCTAGATTCTGTTCAAAACTCAGTTGAATAAAATCAAACCATGCCAATTTAAATCAGCTGCAAATCTGGCCTCTGACTATGTTGTTTTCCATTTGGACAGAGGGATGTGCAATGCATCAACTGGTCATATTAAAACAATGATCCAAGGTTATTCAGCCAGAGAAACCATTAAGCTGTTTGATTTTGCACTGTGGGTGATCATACAATTTTTATTCTCAGGAAGAAAATTTTAAAAAATGGACTAAATGCTATATCTTTCTTGCCTGCTCTATTTAAAAGAGGTTAGTAGCATTAAAAAGTCACCCTTGAAATAAAAGTCACTACCATGGTGCAAGGCTGAAGGCATTAAGGAAATGAACAGGGCCTGGAGAGGTGGAGAAAGTTAGGAAGGTGAGGGAGGAAAGGGATACGGCCAACTGGGACAAGGAGAGCCCAGGCAAGGGCAGAGGAGTGTGAAAGCTCTAAAAGAAATGCAGGAAGAAATTTGGATGCAGGGACAACACACTTTGCAGGAGACTGAAAATTAGACCTTAGAAGAATGTGCATTCAAGAAGTTTGCCAGAAGCTTGCTTTGTGTCCTCATTGCCCTTCCTGCCACGGAGCTCTCTGCACCTGCAGCCCCTGCACAGGTGAAACATCCACTTACCCTGCACCCCCTTACCAGAGAGGCCTCCAGCTGCTCCTTCCCAGTGCCATCCCAAAGGCCCAGATCCCACCCAGCTGACCTGGTTCTTGCCAGAGCTCATATTAATATTTGGGTTACTGACGTGTCCCACAGCCAACAACCTGAATGCTCTTACACAGACTGCTCCTTGTGCATACCCTGCAGCACAAAGGATGCATCTCCACACCAATGCTGACAGACACAGAGGAGCCACATGCTGTGGCCCCAGCACCCTGCAGCTCCCTGAGCCTCTGGCTTCACTCCAAACAGCCCCTCCAAAGGCCACCTTTGTGTCCCCCCAGAATATTTTAATCGTTTTGACACTGTGACTCAGTGCGGACCAAAATATTCATGTTGCTTTGGGAAAGTTTTTATATTTTGGTAAGTAATTATTTGAACATCTTTTTCTTACCAACCTGCTAAATTGAAGATAAAAACACTTAGAATTTACCCCATGCCACACAGAAAACTGTGGAGTTGTTCACTAAACTGCTGCCATCTGCCAGACACTCATTTAAACACACTGCATATAGCAAAAGTGGATTTGATTAAAGAAGGTCTTGAAAATATATTCTTAATGTCTGAGATTAAGCCAAATGCCTCTTTTCTTCTCCCCCCCTCCTCCCCCAGCCTAAGCTTATCTGTACTTATTCCAAGGAACTGTACTGACATGGTCTCCTTAGAGATTTTTTTATAATCTTTGGCACAAGCAAAAGCCTTCATAATTTCCTTGACGTTTGCTGTTTATTTAGGGCCAATGTAAGCCATCTATTATATATCCCAATCCTTAAATGACCCCTAAATGGCAATTTAATCACATTTTTCTCAGAATCAATACTGTTGTTGGCAAAAAATCCATCCAGGACTGCTAAGGACTAATATTGTAGTCTAATGACTATGACTACTCTAATAAATTCAATCCATTTTACTGTGTCTTGTCCTTCACAGGGGTTCCAGAAATTGCAGCTTGGAGACTAGACAGGTTTATATTTTTTGCATAAACTTGAGACATGTAGTTTCTCGCTCCTCAAGTCAGTACATTTTTGCCACACACAAGGAAGAGGTTCAGCTATCAGATATCTCACATCCTTGTATTCAACTTGAAATTTCCACAGCTGGGACTAAAAAGCAATCTTTTTACAAGTTTTTTTTGCCAGATGCCCAAAGGTCACTTAGAGACCCCAGTCCTTCTGTTCCAGTGCTCCAACCCCCCCTGGATCTGATGACTTTCTGATTCTTCTTGTCCTCTTAATTTCATTGCTCCCAGCATCACTGACATCACTTGGGGTTGCAAACCTCTGTTCAGTTTAAAATCAAGAAACTTGCCATTTTCTACTGGAATAACAATTCCACCATGCTCTGGAGCTTGTGTCCATCAATCCCTGCAGATACCCTGGGTTCCAGGGCTCCTGGTCCTTCCAGAGGGTGGAGTTGTGAGCGGCTTGCTGGGCGCCACAGGGAAGAGTTGGAGTGCATGCTGAGCAGAAAGTGAGCCCACAGCTGGGACAGGGCAGCAGGCATGGGCGAAGGCACTGAGCCATGGCAAGGCCTCAGTGGGGACCTTTTCAAAAATCAAAATCAAGAAGCTCTTTCCACAAGGGAACTCTAAAATTTCTTGCAATAGAAAGTTTCTTAACTGAGAGCAGGGAAATGGCACACATGCTCTCTTTCAAGGTCAAAGAGGGCTGGCAAAGGGTGTGTTCAGATCCTTTTATTTTTATCTCTTTTGAATTTCCTCTGTTTCATATATGACCTTGTTCCAGATATTATACAAACAAATCTGATTTTTTGTTTTTGTCTGTTTGCTTTGAACAAGGGTCCTCACCCTCACAGATCTCATAATCTTGGCTGACTTGGGATCCTGTCACCCTTCCTAAACTAAAAGTGCTCTTGTCACGTGTCGGCCAATGCACTGATCTCTCTTCTGGCACTTCCAAACCCCCATGTGCTTCCTACAGAGGGTGACTGCTGCTCTGGGTTGTGTATGCTGTGACAAACATGACATGTGATACGTTCTGCCTTGTGGCCTCAAATTTCTTCAACTGGACTGTTTTGGAGTCTCTATCATCTCCTAGATGTGAGAAAATAATCTGCTTTCTACACATTCATTCTGAACTGCACTGACTAGCCAAACTCTAATTATTTTATCAGGGTTTTGTTCTGGTCCTGCAGTAGTATCCAACAAAATTTTGTCCTAGATCCCAGTTCCTGTCTTTTATTAGAATTTCAGCGCCCTCTTTCCACATGGCGTTTAGAGATCTCTGCATTTTATAACCTTCTTCTTCTCCTTTCCCTCCCTTGACTGACATCACTTATTTCTTGAACAACACAATGAAACTCTGTAAAAGAGTAATGGCTGTAAAAGAAAAATGGGCTTTGTTTATTTGTTCAGTAAGGAATTTTCTGGAAGAAGAGCACTGCTTTCATAAAAAAAATAGCTTGATGATTTTCATGAACAAAATATTTAAGAAGCAAGAGAAAACTGGAAAATAAATTATTTAAATTGAACCATGAGACAAAAAGAAAGAGAAACCATGACCCAGAAACTGCAGATTTTCTGCATAGCTGTCTAAAACTTCTCCAAGTATTCAATCTCTAAATGGAGATGTGGATGAAGATGAAAGATTGTATAGGATGGCTATTATTATCTGTGGTAATCTCTGCAATGCTGAGGAGTTTTTCTACAACTGGCTATCTATGGGAACTTTCTGTGGTTTTATTAAGAGAATAATAAGGTTCAACAGAAATGTTATAAGAAACTAAAAAATTTAATTCAGATAATCCTAGAGGATTTAATTCTTGCATATTTTTACTGACATATTTGAGTACACAATTATGCAGAGTTCCTGGTTTTGTAACAAGATACCTTATAAAATAGATACAGCATAAAAAGTAGAGACTAGTTTTCTAGAAGCATGGAAATGTAAATGTTCTTATGATCTTATGGCTATATTTATTAACTCACTTGTGATTTTATATACTTACTGCATTTATTTACAGTGCTTAAGTTGAAAGCAGATGCAACTGTAAGACTGCGATCATTATATTTGCTTACCTTATTTTACATTATCTATTTTTTGTACTCTCTGGATGTTACTCATCACTGCACATGTTTTCTGCTTGGGTTTCTCCCAGTCTGTGTTCTCTGGCTCACAAGTCACTCACATGCAATATTGCAGTGACAGCAACCTGAAAGTGGATTAACGGGACAGTTCAGGTGAAACATTCTGACTCAAGCTAAGTGGGAAACAAGAGATACGGAAAATAATGAAAGAACCTGAGCAAAATTATTATTTAATGGCTCTGTCAGGTACTAGTAGAACCACGAATGTGAGTGATATATAGATATAAAAGAGTAAAACAGGATCATTAAGACAATAGTTTACACTTTGAGATTCACAATATATAGGGAAAACAGAATTCCTTGAAGCCTCTGATAATGATTACTTGAGAAAAGAAACTAGAAATTATTATGGGGGAGTTTTCTTCTACAGATGTCCAAATCAAGAAACCCCTTGTAAAGTATCTCTAAGCATAATTATTTTATCATTATACTTATTTTTATTTTTTAACGCCATGAGCTGTTGCCATTATTTTTTTTTTTAATTTCTTGTTTAACAGCAAGGTGGTCTTAATTATCTTGTTTACATTTCTAGTGAGAGGTATAGATGAATGGCAGTGCTGGTTTTCAATTACACTTCAGTAATTTGATTTGTGGCATAATACTCCATCTCTGCCTCACCACAGTGAGGAAATCCACTGTGCACCAAAATAGATGGAAAAAGACCCTTTCCTCAGCAGGGATTAAAAGCAAATAAATAAATAACTAATACCTCATTTGGTACCATCAGGAACACCCAACACTTTGCACCATGACACCCAGTAAGGCTGGGTTTTAGAAGACTCCTTATTGCAGATGCCTTGTCTTCTGAAGCTTTCCATCAAAATCGAAAATCAAAGTGTCCAGCTCTATCTACATACAGCTGTATTCTTTACACAGGAACTTTTTGTTTTTATTTTTGTTTCCCTGTAGGGAAAGCATGATCAGATACAGAAGAGTTGACATCACCTCCAGCAGGTTTAGGGCAGCCTAAAAATCCTGAATCTTGAGAGGGACCCTCAAAGCTTTTGTCCAGTTCAAAGGATTCTGTTCAGGCTTCAATCCCCTCTGTCCAGGCATGGAAGAAGATGACCCAAACACCTCATTCAAGCGTTTCCTTGGAGGGCTTTATGATGTGTTTATGATGTTCTTGGTCTGGTCCCAAAATCCCCTCAGTGCTTCTGACCAGCTGCCACTCCTGTGGCACACACACAATATTTGCCTTACCTCGGTGCTGTGTGCCTGCAGTCAGTGCAGGGAGGAGAGGATGGGGTTAAACCCCAAGCCCAGAGCACCTAGGAAAGAGGCTGATTGTAGCAGGAGGATGCACTCAGATTAAACCAAGGGGTCAGGCAAGGACTGAAAGAGTTCAAATGACTCAAAGTACCCACAAATAGTCAGGTTGTTCCTGCAGAGCTCTGAGTTCAACCTCTGTCTCTCCACTGCCACACCTAAACTTAGTTGCAAAATCTGCCGTTTTCCACTGAATTTCTGGGGAATTTGGATACTAAATTCCCGCTGAGTCCTGAGCAAACAACTGGAAAAACATAGGAAAAAAATCAGTCTACACAGTAAGGATATCTGAGTGGGGTCACACGTTAAAGGGGTATCTTTTAATGCAGTATTGATGATGGCAAATTTTCAGAAGTCTTAGGTTTGTAACAAAAGGACTCTTCCAGACAGAAAATTTTCAGAGTGAACCACATAATGGCACTTTTAAAGAATAAAAGCAGGAAGTTGCACTTTCTCTTAACAGATGGAAACAGCAGATGTGCCCAGATAATTTAATAATCTGTGGCAATATTAGTTTTAGATCCAAAGCAGTCTGAGAAAAAACACATTGGATTTTCCCCAAGGACATCAATAAAATAAAAATCAACTCACACCTAAATTGAAGAGGCTAATCAGCACATTACTAGATTTTTTCATGTGTTAGTTTGGTGCAGTGTCACCTTGACACAGAGTGCTGCTGCAGCAAAGGAAACCACACAACAAGAGCCATTTGCATGTGATAGAAATCAATCAACGACCTCGTGGTTAGCATTTCACCAGGCAATCCTTTAGAAAGGCTGCTCTGGAGCACTGCAGGCTCCAGCTGGGATTGGGAGCCTGTAAATGTAATTGTTTAAAACTGCAGCTGTGTGATGTGCTTTACTGCAGAGGTACAACAGTGGGATTAAATGGGCAATCCATCCAGAGAAACAGAAACAACTGGACTGAAGATCCTTGGTCAGTTTAGGATTTTAGCAAGCAGAACTGATGACTGCTCCTTTCCCTGCTGTTGTTCACAACTGTGCAGCCTCTTACTGAGCCTGCAAGAGAGTTTCAGTGTCAAATAAGCTGAACTCTGCCTACACATTACAGGGATTTTAAAGTAGTAGGACAAAGTGGCCTACAGATACTTCAGTGTCTTGAAAGAACCAGAATTGCATACTGGACTCTCCTGATAGGAGTATTTCTAACTTATTCCTGTTCAATCTGCAGTAAAATAATGACAAGAAGAACAAGTATTTTAAAACAGCATAAAATCATGAGATATCTTATTATGACACCTTTTTCTTTCATTTCTTTTCTAACTCCAAAGGCCGTTGTCTTTAAAAGGATTTAAATTTCCTAGTTTAACAGCAAGTGGTTTGAATTATTTTGTTTACAGCTCTAGTGAGAGCTATAGATTAGAGGCAATGCTGTTTTTCTCAGAACTCCTCCTAGCTGTCTTCTCCAACTCTCATCTTCATTTCTGTCCTCCCTTCCTGTAAAGGAAACATTCCTGCCCAACTCTCCTCCCTTCAGACTGCTTCACTCCTAATCCCATGGCGAGATCCCTTCCTCATCTGTTAAAACAAAAAGCCTTTCCCATGTGCCAAATCAACCCACCAACAAACAGTTATTTCTGTTTGCAGCTGCTGGAGGGCAGAGAGTCTGAGGCACCTGTGTGGTTTGGAAGGGTTTCTGTGGTCTGCTTTCACATGGAGGTATCCCAGCCTTCTTCAGCCTCCTGCAGTGTGCTTAGATAGGATGGGACATCCCAAAAAATAACAAATCACTGCTGTTGTGGCATAGAGTGAATGATGACCAATTCAGTATGAGCTTCTCTCTCTACCAAAAGCTGCTGAAAGAGTACAGAAACGGGACAGGCCTGGTTTGACTCCCCTGGTGTGCCAAAAGCTTGGGAAATGACCAAAACAATCTAGGATTTTGGTAAGTAAAATGAAGCAGATGCTTGTCAAGCAGAGCAGAGCAGCCTGAGATTTGCAAACTGCATGTTCTGTCTTAGATCAAAACCACAGAGCATGTTGGAGTTTAGCTTGGATTTGAGTTTTTCCAGAAACAACGGAAACTTGGTATCACTACAGATCACAGATGAAACAAAGAAGTAAAATCTTCATTGCAGAGTTCAGTTTGTGGTCATGTCATGTGAAAGGAGGTCAGATTACCAGTGACCACACTGAAAGCTGTACTCATAGCTGAGTTCAGATATCATGAGAAGTAAAACAGCTCTCCGATATCTGACCCGAAAACATTGCAGCCTAGAAGTATTAATGAAATTAACTTAGGTTAAAGTTTGCTAAGTAGATATCTAAAGACAGCTAAAAAATCAACTCAGAGCCAAGTAGTTCAGCTCAACAGAAAAAACAACAAGGAACGCTTCCATCACTTTAGATGGTTTGGGCTTTTTTGCCTTGAAAATGCTGGCTGCAAATGACCTACATACTTTTGTGGCTAGATTAAATGCATTGTTAAAAGATAAAATTAAAATTATGTTCATGTCATTAGATTGTAAAAAAAAGCCTTCTGAGCAATTTTTATCTCTTTGTTCTGGGTATATTTGAAGAAAGAATAACATCTTTACCATGTTATTTTCCTATTTTCCTAAAACGCTCCTTCCCCCCTTTTCTTTGCTCCAATACTTTGTCCTTTCAGTGGCAGCCCCATGTGAATGAGAAAGAACAACCTTAGTTAAGAAGGTCTAGGATTTACAAGACAGTACATTTAGAACTTGGTTCTGGCAAATTGACCAGGTAGTCACGCTGAGGAGTGTCCTCACTTCTCTGTGGCACATCCCTGCTAAACCACAACACAGGCTATTTGGAACATGAGACCCTCAGGATGATTTGAGTGAGGAAATTAGCAAATAACTCTTTCTAATGCTAACAATTTGTCTAATAAAACCTAAGTACCGGGATATACGTATCTGAAAACAGATACATGGAAAAGAGAATGTATCCTGCACATAATTAGAGCTAGCTTTGCTTAAGTCATGTAATGCACTGACTTGCCTTCCAACAAAACCTTTTCAAAATGTGGTGTTAATTTGGACACAACTGCCCTTTCACTGTAACTCCCTGATGTATAATATTTTCTCTCTTTCTATGAAAGGCTGAATTAGCCAGTTCCAAATAACAGCATATGTCACACATCTATCACAACACATCTCATCCTGTAGCAAGAACTTTGCATCCTTGATCATCTTCTCTCACATTCACCTTTGGTCTTCATTGAAAATGCTAGAGTAAATAAAAATATTTCAATTTTCTCCCACTCTGTTCATATCCACAAAGCAAAGTTGGCATAAACTATGTATCAAATAAATATAAGAAATACATATAAGTGTATATGTATATAAATCAAGTCATTAGGGTTTCTAAGCTGGTAGATTGCAGCATCACTGATATGGCAGCAAGGAAGGCCACAGCTCTTACCTCTATTTCATGTGGTTACTCACCATGCTATTGTGGGCTTTTCCACAATAAAAAATTTAAATTTAAAATTTTAAATTTAAAAAATTAAAAAAAGATNACATCTATTTCATGTGGTTGCTCACCATGCTATTGTGGGCTTTTCCACAATAAAAAAATTTAAATTTAAAATTTTAAATTTAAAAAAATTAAAAAAAGATTTTTTGTTTGAAGGTCTATAGGTCTAAAGAGGTCTATATATAGGTCTTGTATAAAGGTCTATATATAGACCTATCTACAAAGTATCTCCATTTAAACACATGCATACATAAATAGATGAATAATTAAAGCAAGAGCTGGAGTTTACTGTTTTGATTAACCAGCCTTGCCATATTTTTAGAAAGGGAAAAGGTTCTTTTTCTTTTCCCAACTGCAGGTTGATTTCACATAGGCAGAGATACTGATATAATTATGAAATGTATATTTATTTTCTCTTTCTTTCAGAAAGAGAAAACAAGAACTAACTAAATTTCCTGCAGATGAGATTAGAAACATGTTTTGCTAATTATTCCAGGGAGGAGCTGGCTGCCAAGCCTGGGGGAGCTAAATGTCTACGTTATCTGTCAAGTATCTATGGGTACCTATGGGACAATCACAGGGAGAACCACTGTCACACTGAAATTTATTATACTCTGTCAATAAAGGCTATTGTAAAACAGTAGCAATTAAATTAGATGCATAACCATCCATGAAAGGGTCACATACAAACATACACCCATTCACCACCATAAATCTGTGTCCCTCTGAGCAAGGGGTTCCTTGCAGATAAAATTTCCACAGTTAAGACACACAGACTAAGTGGAGAAGGAATGCTTTCCCCATGCATTGCCATGGGCTCTAAACACATCAATCACTGGATATGAAATCAGGCAGCAAAAGCTGGGAAGGCAGAGAGGATGGATGCCCCAGTGCCTCTCCCTTTTAATGACACCAGTGAAGAGAATGCAGTCCATTGCTTCTCTGGGGGCTGCTGGAAATGCTGACACAGGATGGAAAGTGATTGAACAACAGAATTGCTCAGCTTTCCCTGCTCTGTCCTCAGCAGCAAGTCTTCCCTGTGCCTCTCCCTTTTGATGACACTAACAAGCTGCTAACGTGAGAGCTCCATCATTTCTGTCCCCACCCCAACCTTCTCTCCAGCCAACCTCTGTGCTTACACTTGTTTGCCCAGCCACAGTGTCCAGACACCAGCTCCAGCCACAACTTCCAAAGGGAGCTGACAGAGCTGTCAGAACCTGACCTGGCCCAGCCCAAGGCCTGGCAGCCCTTGGGCAGGTGGCATCCCTGTGGCACCCACTGCCCTTTTCCCCACAGAGACACCTCTGACTAAAGAGTTTTTTACCCTCAGCAGAGGTCAGGAGAGCCCCTGGCCACACTGGCAAAGACTCAGAAGAAAAACTACTTATACCTAATGCAGCTGAAGAGGAAAGAAGATTGTGCAAAGGCCTGGACCACAAAAACTTTCTAAGAACTACTTGTACCAGATGCTGGAGTTACCAGGAATTGAGACTGCTATTCCCACAGGGAATTTAATTCATCAATCAGTGCTGGAGATGAAACTGTAAGCTTTACAGTCTGCTCGGATGGGTGGTCTCACCCTGAGTTAATACATAAATTTGGAGGAGGCACTGCTGTTGGTCATTTTTCTGGAATTCCTAGGACATGGCAGACAGGCCTTCAGCAATGCACAGGAGGATGAAAGTATTAACAGGAATATTGGTCACAGAGAATTGTGTGGGTGGCAGAGTTGGGATAGTGGAGGCAGCCAAGTCTGTGGGGCAGCAATTCACTTTCCCATGTGCATTCAATCTGCCATAGCCACAGACTGGTCCTGAGACAGCCCTGTGGAAAGCAGGAGTACATTTGGCATGGCCTCAAGCAGCATCTCCTCAGCAAATGAACTGCTGAGGACCATGATGGCAGCCACACAAAGAAAGTCCTTCCAGACAGACTTTAATGGGAAGCTGGACTGATTCATCAGAAGTATCTAGTCTGCCTTTCATGAGGTTTAAATGCTCATGCTTCAAACAAGTCCTACAGCAGTGCTGCTTGGAAGCCTGGCTTCCCTCTATCAGACACTCCACAGGAACCAATTTAAGCTTGAGGGGGGAAAAAACCCAACTAAGGCCTATCAAGTGAGATTCAGGACAGGATTTCTTTTCTAGAGCAGAAAAACAAGTCCTGTGTAAACTGTTCAAGAGCTCAGATGAATGAATGGCTGTGGCTATGTAAACATGATCTGGTGTGGGCACAGGGACTGCTGGGGTGAGGAAGAGGAGAGCAGAAAGAGAAGAAAGGAATCCAGAGCTGAAACACCAAAAGCTTATCAAAGTTCAGAGTGGGTTTCAGAGACCCCACCAGTTTGTGCAAGGCACCCCAGCACATAAGGGTGTCAGAGTCCTTGAAAAGGCTGGCATTTCTGGGCTTCCTCACCCTCTGTCTCAGAGCTGGACACCAGAGGGTCACCTGAACCTGAGCTGGAGGTCATACCCTCAAGGTGTACACAGGAGCTCCAAAGCCAAGGGTGAACCACCCCCTTGACACTGGGGCCTGCTGGAATTTGGCTCCACAGCAGAGAGCCTTGAATGCCCTTATCCTGTACTTCTGAAAGTTCAAAGGAATTACAATCACTCAGTGGAACAATAAAAAAAGATACAATTTATACATAAAATCTTATTTATGTCTAAATCTCACTATGAAGATAAAGGAATGGCCTGACAATGACACCAAGAGACTGAAAAAGATATGGAAGCATTTTTCTGTTTCTCACTATACCTGCAGTGGTTAAAAAAAAAAAAACTGGGAAACTTCCAACACAGCAGTGCAACTGAAAGGTAGACAGTTTCCCTAACAAAACAGCTTTGAAAAGGCAGTTTGTAGGAGACAATCCCAGAACAGCACACAAGTATTTTGGTAAGAAATTATTTTTTATAAAATAAAGGTATGGCACTGTTTACCTGCTTTCTAAATTTGGCAAGGTTTCTCTACCATGCACTGATGGGACAAAAACTGTAACACCAGAATAAAAACAACAGCCAGTAACTGGTTGGATAAAAAAAGGTACACTACAAAGTTGTACCAACATTACCCTTAATAGTTTGAGGCATCTTGAATTTTCCCTGCCTTTGGTCTGGTCTCAGTATGCACAGAACTTGCTTCCCTGGGTGCCCACAGGAACAAACTCCCCACAAACTCCTGCTGTGTTCTCCTGGAAGTGTCCTCAAGTGCTGCTTTCCAGGAGTGCAGCCTCAGATCAGCTCTGGTCAGAGCCCAGGTCGTGTGATGCTGTTGCATAAGGTGTGGGGAGGAAAAAGCACAGCTCGAAGGAAACAGGGAGCTGTAGATCACAGACTAATCCAGCATTCCTGGAAAACAGCAGGCTTCTTGGGGCCAGCCACAGGAGGTTTTTTTCAACTTTTCTTGGAGGCTTATTTGCCCTTTGAAACACCAACATGCAATCTGTGATTCCCAGGAAGAAGGCTGGATGTTAGGTTTTAAGAAAAAACAGTCTTGCCACTGTTTCTAAGCAGAAATGTTGAGATATGCACCCACTACATATCTCCCTGCCTTCCAGATAGTTCTCTAGGAAGACTGAAATTGTGGAAAAATAAAAATGCATTAATAAAACCTAAGCAATGATAAGAAAAATTAGTATTCAAACAAATAGAAGCTAGAATACTCTATGGGCTTGCAAATAAGAACGTGCATTTATAAAACACAGGGATGATGCATTTTTTGTAAGTTTCATTAAACTCTCTCCTGCTTATTGTTTTGTTGCTTTTTAATTAAATTTGGGGAGTCAGAATGTGTCCCTATTCAATGTAAATTCTGCCAGAATGTATTTGAAGGTACCTTTTCCCATGGCTTCTCCCTCAGGCTGAGAAAAAGCAAATTTTAAACGTTCTCTGTTTTGTAACAGCTGAGAGAGGGGCCAATGTCTGGAGTGCATTCAATGCCTGTCTGCACCTATTTGCCTTGTGCTTGAAATCCTGATGGAGATTGACTTGACATTTCCACAAACTCTGTCAGCTCTCTTAATCTGTATTCTTGTTCAGCAGCTGCAGGGTCTGGAGCACCTCCCCATTCAGCCACCCCAACCTGCCCCCTTCCTGACTCCAGAGGTACCTCTGGAAGTGTCAGCCTCTGGAAGGAAAGCTTTCAGCACCCCCGTTGTGCATGTGTGCAGCATTCCCATTCCAGTGTGAACAGATCAATGAGCAAACACCCTTTGAAATGTTGTAAACAGTTTGTCCACACGTTCTTCTGAAAAATGAAAGCCATCTGCAACACCATAGTTTTAGACCCTTGATAGATACTGCGCAGTAGCATTTTCTGCATCAGCTATACATTCACAGATGCTCTAAGTATCTTTTCAGAGCAGGTAAGCATCACGTGAGTGTTTTCTGTGGGGTGTGGGGTCATGCAAATTCAGGTTTTTCCTGCTCATAACCTCACACTACCTTTCCCATTTTCTATCAGCTTTTACTCCCTGCTTCCCTGTACCTTTTCCCACCATAACAGTTTGCTTATGAGCACACACCAACATTCAGGATGACCCCTGCACCAGAATAAAATATTGCTTAGAATATTGTGTGGGATTTCTTTCCCTTTGGCATTCAACCTTCTAGCCAGGGAGGTCTGTGACAGACTGAATCAGTGGTCCTGAGAAAACAAATTGCTGTTTTCCTAAGTTTCAAGTAAATTCATTATGGCTCTATGACTCATGTGGCTTTAATGGCCTTACTGGTTTATTTATTAGAGTGCCAAGAGGCAATTTATCTTGTTTACTTAGCTCTCTAGTCACATGTTTCAGACTTAAATAAGATTCTATTATTTTAATATACCTACTTTTAAAAAGACTATTAAATAGTGCAATCTTCTATGAGATTACATTACTCCAAATTTCATACATCAAGCCTTTGCCATGTTACCACAGAATGCAACTGTGACAACACAGATCACAGCCTTGTTCAGTCATTTTACATCAAATATTACAGCAATCTACAGGTTCTATCAAAATACACACAGTGAGTGCTAAAAATCCTTAACACCCTTAGGGACAGACTTTAGTGCAGACTCCCTAAAACCTTAGAGATGTGAAAACAGACAAGCAATCTGTAAAGTCAACATTAACGCTTTTCATCAGGAGACAATTTGACTCAAAATCTGGAAACAGCATCGAGGATTTTAATTTTTTTTGTTAATTTTTTGGGTTTTTTTCCTTCTCAGCAGCAGTACCAGCAGGTCATCAGCTAAGCTACATGAATACAGCCTGACTCAGGAATGCAGCATGGCTGAGCCCAGTCACTCAAGCAATCCCACAGAGCATTTCCATGCTCCTTGTATAATTTCTCACTCACTCTCACTTACCTTGAAAGCTTACCTTTATTGCCAAGTGTAGCTGCTTATTTTGCATCCCAGGTTTATCAATCACAAATTATATGTGATCATGTCACTATTTTACAGGGTTGAAGTGTTTCAAAAACTTAGATTTATTCTGGCTTTTTCATAGTATGTAAGGTTACAAAAAAGGGGGAACCCCATTCCTGCATTGTTTACTTTAATCTGCCATTATGGTGGCTCTCCTCCACCACAAAAAAAAAAGGCAAAGTATGTACAGGAGCGATACTATTCTAACATACTCTAAATATTAATGAAGAGGAGAAAAAAATCTCAGATTTTAAATCTATCCAGGCCCTTCTAATAGGTTTTGTTGCTTTTCCCCCCTCAAGAACCGTATTATCTTTAGAGACTTATCCTATTGCAGTGCACAGAAGGATTTTTTTGTCTTTTCACAGTGTCGAGGATTGCTTTATTTGAAAACAATGAAGTTCCTTTTAAAAAAACCCCAAAATATTTAAAATTCACAATAGTTTTCCAAAGCCAAACAGTTTAGGTCCCTAGAGAACTTATTCAGTTATTTTCAGTGAAACATGCTCAAAATATTCCAATTCTAATATGGCACAGAAGCTTCAAAAAGCATCTTGTTGTTACTGAATAAAATTCTTACAGAATACAATCATAAGAGAAATAAAACTTGCCACAATTTAAATGTCACACATGGTAAAACCAGAGGTATCTTTTAGAAGTACTCAAGTTGAACAGGATTTCTGAGTTTCTTTTTGGTCAGAGAAGCTTGTGTGTAGCATGAAGCTACAAAGGAAACTGAACTGATGAAAATTCAGAAGGATCTATCCCAAGACTCCTCTTTTGGGAAAGTTCTTATAAGTAGATTAATTTATATAAAGGTTTTATTAACAGGCATTTAGAAAACACAGATGACTGTCATGCTTTTCAATCAGTATTAGAATAAAGGCAATTAGCTAAAGAACTTTTGTGATGGCTTAGTACAGCTTCCTTCTGGAAGCCTTTGTCAGATATGCAACTTATCCAGGATTTTAATCTGGTACCAACTACTAGAAATTAGGATAAATGCTTGGAAATGGAGCTTGCAGCAAGCAGCATTGTGGACAAGGCTCACTGTGGTTACCTCCTCTGTGTGAGGCAATATTCCTTGCTTCTGGCACACGCCAAGAGATCCAAGAGCAATTCTTGGGGACTGCAGACATGGCAAATCTGCTTCTTGGCAGCCCTCGTGCAGCCCTGAGATAGACACAAAAAGTGATGGGGCAGAACGAGAGAAGTTCTCGCATCAGTTCAGTTTCACAAAAAAATGCAGCGTGACTGAGCTGCCTAATGTTGGCACAAGATGATATTTTGTTCCCTTCTATACTTCCTTCCTAATGTGTTTCTGCTCCTTCTTAATCTCTATTGCAAGGCATAAGCTCTTCTGACATAAACAGTGGAAAATGTGAGGAGAAAAAAAAAAGAAAAAAAACAGTCGAAAAGCTGAAATCTGCTGACTTTGGTTACTGTCATTCATACGAGACTCAAAATAAGTTCAGCCCATTCCAGAATCCACTTTAGAAGACTTAACCTGCAGGGTCCGTTATCCTCAACTATATAGAAATTAGATTCTTGGGAAAATTCTTAAACACAAAAGTTAAATTACATATTCATATGTTTGGAAAGCTCTACCCCCTCACACACAAGAATTATTATATTCCCTCCATGAATCCCACTGTGTCTTGTACCTCCAGAAAGTATTTTGGTCCGTTGAATAAATAAATATGCAGTTTCTTTAATCTATGCACCACCACTGACTGAATGCTGAAGCATCCCAGGGAGGCAGCAAATATTACAAATGTCAGGCTTTCCCTCAGACAAAACACTGCCTCACCCTTCTGAAATAACTGAACAAACCCAGATATCTGAAATCCTGGTCTCTATTTCATTTATGACAACTGCTCACCAGTACTTTTCAGCAGCTGCAGTGTAACTCATGCCTCAGTCTCTCATTAAGAATTTGTCTAAAAAAGAAGGGGGGGGAAAGCAGGCTAATGAAATACCAAAGCTCACTTGCTGCCTTTTAGCTGAAGCTCACCAAACACCTACCAGTAGGCATTTTCAGTTGCATTTTAAAACATATGGCCAGTTATTATGAGGGTTTTTTTACATGTGACTTCTGCATCCTCTAATTTTAAAAAGCAACAACAAAACCCCCAAGTGTGAAAATAAGGAAACTGAGAGCTTCCCTGCAATTCTCAACACATCTCCTGTCCTTAGAGGGTGTCCAAAGGGTGAAATCTCTGGTGATAAATGAGGTACAGTGCAGACAGGGGCTCTGTGTGTTTAAGCAGAGATTTCTCAGGCAGTGACTGTCTCCTCCTTTGCAGAAGGGACTCTTTTTGTGAAGCAGAGCTGCTCAGTGAGAATGGGACCACGCTTAGTTCCACAAATTGAAAATTAATCATCATAATGAAGTCTCAGAGCCAGCCCCATTCCTTGGCACATTCAATCACCTCTGGGATTACACAACCACGCTTCTGCAAGTGTGAGAATTTCCCCTTCTTTTCTTCCTTTCCATCTGTGAAGCCAGAATGCAATATAATTCCTTTCACCACATGAAGGATTTGGTCTTTTCCAATTTGAGCAATTTGATCAATTTTATGTTTAACACAAATCTGTCACATGGAAGGGCAAGAGCCACTTGCAGACCCATCGGAAGTAAAGATGAGTTAGGCCAAGAACATCCTGCAATGATGCTCAGTGATTTATCAAAGACTAAAAAAAGAAAACACCAACTCACCATATTTCAGCTGTTTGACTTCAGAATTCTCACCTAAGCAGCTCATTTACTCAGGTTTACCAGAATAGGCAGGTAGGAAGAAAATATAGTTGATATCATAGGAAAGCAAGGAAGTAAAGCAAGAAATCTTGCTTCTAGGTGTTAATATAGCTTGGTATGACAGGCCAGGACAGTTGCTGGGCAGTCAAGTGGAATCAAAATCTACTATTACATGTCCAGAAGAGACACAGCCACAGTTAGCGTGGTCAGCAGAATGATCAGAGTTTATAGAAGAAAAAAAATAGAAAGGCATCTAAAAGAAAAAAAAAAAGTGTCGACAAAATGGGCAGCATGAAGCTGCACCGCTATTTCATTTTTGTTGCAATTTACAAATAAAAAGAAGTCTTGTTCCTGACTCATTAGCACCATACCTCTAACCTAGTAGATGGTGTTTCTCTCTCTGTACCTCTCTGTACCAAGGCAACTCTCACAACCAACACTGTGCTGGGAGCAGCAGCAGCAGCATCCCCCTCCCTCTGACCAGAGCAAGAGCAATTGCCTCTGCTCCTCTGGCTGCTCCCAACCAGCATTTCCAAAGCAGCAGTGTGAAGATGTGGCACGAGGTGCTGCTGCCCTGCCTGTGAGAGAACACTGACAGCAGTAGGGAGGGACAGCTTACAGCTCACAGGAGATGATGGCCTGTGCTCCTCACCTGCCAGCTCCCATTCCCATGGATCCAATGGTTCAAGCCCCATTCCCACAAATCCAAGTGCTTAGATGGGTTTTGAGCATTAGCTTGGAGGGAAGTTTTACAAGGGAAGAAATTATCAGATGGTTTAAGATCAGTTTTCTCAAAAGCACCGACACCATCTGCAGCAGCCTGTCCCATTAACACACCTGGGTTACAGAGACTGTTTTCTAAGGCTCAGGAAAACTTCAATTACTATCCTTCCCTCCTTAAATAGTCAGTCAGCAGCCAAGTGTATTGAGCAGAGATGTATGGGGGGAAAAAAGGCAAAAAGAAGAGTCAATTAAATCCAGGAAGCACTGCAGAGAGAGTTACTCCCTAACTGTCAGCATTATACAGCTGCATACAGAACAAGATTTTTCTCTGCTGATTGCAGATTAGCCCAAACTCAGTAAAAAAAGGGAATGGAATAATGCTACCCTGTCTGAGATCAGATCCTTTCCAAAGGTGACTTTTGACCCATTCCAGCACTAAACCTTCCTTTGTGGTGGATCCAGCCCAGTATTTAAGCACCTCCCCACCCCACCTTCCAACTGGGCATTTTAGTGAATGAAAACTGTGTTCTAGGGTGCAATTTATTTAAAAACATTTATTTTAGGCAAAATTAAACAGACATTTGAGATTACATAGAAATACAGTTTCCAATTGGATCACATAAAAATTAAAAATGCACTGTTGTGTTGATTTAAGTATTTTTGTATGTATTGACCAGGTATATAAGATTTAACCATGCCATTTGCAGTCAACTATCATAAAAATCAGTAACGAAAAAGGTTTCTTAAAATGTGCAAATATTATCTTAGTGTTACCATTGATAATAAATGACCACTAAATAGATGCTTATTATGTAAAGCTTTTTAAAGTACAATAAAAATACAAATTCTATTTGTTAAAAAAGGCCATTGCTATGGCTACTAAACATCCTCATTATACAAATTCGAAAATACTATATGACAAACAAAATTATAAAGACTTTTCTTTATGAAACATATACTATTCTATTTGTTAGTGATTTCATATATTTTTATATATATATTTTTCTCTATAATACTCTATATGAATGATGAACTCAGAATAAGAGAGAGGAAAACAAATGTAATGTAGGATGTTAAGGCCCCAATTCAGCAAGGTACCTGAGGATGTCAAACCCAGCAAAGGAATAATCCCATTCGTGTAGCGGACTCCAAAGGTACATGCACAAGTACTTTGTTGAACAAGGCATAAAAATACTCGTGATGAAATTGAAAAATGTGGTTTTTGTGTAAACTGTGACTGTTAAGGACAAAACTATGAGTGTCACCAAAAAGCCTCACATTTAAAAAAAAAATCTGAAAATTTTGGGGTTGGGGGGGTTTCCACATTTGTACGCTTTGAAGGAAAAATACTAGAGAGGTTTGAAAGTTTTTGAATTAAACCCATGATAATAATTTTCTGAGATAGGTTTAAGATGGTGTTTTATTGCTTATGAGAAAGATTAATGAAAAGTATGCATAGACACGTCAGCATTCATCTCACCAGCAGCTGAGAATTTTGGTGTGCAGGTATTTCAGTAACATGAACAACCAGTGGGGACAAAGGACTGACTTACAGTTGATTCTTTGCAGAAAGCCTCAAAATGAAAGACATGGAACACTAAAGAAGAGAGTAAAAGAATTATACTCAACAGAGCCTGGCTGTGAACACTCAGGTGTTGACAGTAATTACAGAACTGAGCCCAGTGCCTGCTTATACACGAATTTCATAAGTTCCTAAGTAAATGCAAGACCATAATCATCCTTTTAAGGTATGGCTAGCATGTGATGGATTCCAAGGTACATACTTTACACTCCAGCTATAAAATATCAAAACAAAGGGCAGTTACTTTGCCATTCTGCAATTTAGCAGTTCTTCTAGGCTCATTAAGCACTAATTAGCAGACTAACAACTTGTTAGTTTCTAAAACATGAATGAAGGACCTAAAATCTGGATTGTATAAATCAATGACAACGTATGTACAGGATACTAACCACACACAGTGATGGAAATCAATCACACTGCATCTGGATTTACTTTTGAAGCATATAGTAATGGTTAGTATTTTATGCTTTCTTCACTGCAAATTGAAATTTTTGTAGCAGGTATTAATAATTTTACTGCTTGAATATTAAATAATGCCTTAAAAGCATAATTTCAAAATGCTGCCAGGTAAAGTATTACGTAGAATTCATGCCTGCACATTTGCAGAGAGAGAGAGAGAGAGGTATGAGTGACCTTTCTGAAGAACTTCTCCAAGCTAATAGTCACAAAGCTTAGTAAAATCAGGCCAAAATGGGACAGAAAGAAACACAACAGCGTAATTTAATCCATAATTCGTAAACAAATACAACTTTTTACATTTGTACAGGGAAAGACTGGAAATAAGTTGGATTTTTACAGAAGCAAGCCTCACAAGAGTTTACATGTTGAAAAAAGCAATTTTTGGCACATGAATAGTATCTGTGAGTACATGTTCAGAAATAAAAAAAAATACTGTGGAGGAATTTCACATTGACTTTCTTGGCATCAGCACCTGCTGTCTAGTGGGTCAAGACAAAATACTGTGCCTTCAAGAGTTAATCCCATTTTGAACCCCTCCTGCAATGAAACAAGACATCATTAGTAAAGAGCCAAGTGAGTTCTGGATGATTATGTTTTCCTTGTAAAAACATTTAAATCCAAGCATAACTTTAGGCAGACAAACTGCAATGATACTTCAGCCTGAAGTCACAAACATTTACATCATTTGGTCAGCCACTTTTTAGTAAGTCTTAGTGGTTAACTCATAAAAGATATACACCACACAACAGCATAGCTACAGTATGTACATAAAGTGAAGAAAATACTATAAAATAACAATATTGAATATTCTTGTACATAGGTTGACAGAAATCCAGACAAGTTTGACTTGCACTATGTTGTTCCTGAGTAAAATTCAAGAAGATTTATATTGAAAAACACAGGTATGACACGGACATTGTTACTGATACAAGGTGTCTCCTACGTTCTGTGGTGCTGTAAGAGCAGCCCAACAAAAAGTGCTGATTACCCCACCTCAGAGGGCTGCTTTGAATTGCTCCCAGTGCAGCTAAATTGACAGGGCTTTACTGCCCACTGCCATCTGAGCTTCATGAAAAAGGCAAATAAAATCCTAGTTGCTCTACTACAAACCAAAACCCTGCATTTTAAAGGCTTGTAACTCAGTAAAACAAAACATAGTGATATTTTGGAAGAGCAATGAGTTGCTTTAAAAGTTCACACCAAAATTCCTGAGTTTACTCACATTCATTTTATTAGTAGAAACACAAAAAAGATTATAAGCTGGATGCTACCACCTCCTCTATGGAAAAGAAATTCATTTTACAAATACTTTTTTTTGTATGCTTTTATACACGCTTGGCTTGCTAAAGGTACTTCGTTCACACCAGCTCTAAAGTAACAACTGCACTTTTAATACAGGAAAATCACTCTTATTTTCATTTCTCTTTTTGCTTTAAAAGAAGCTGAATAATTGTGGCTTGACCCTCAAAAGTCACCTTGGAGTCAAGAAAATTTCAGCCTGTTGGGTGAAAGTACTTTGAAGGTTTAAGAAATTGGAAATGGGGCTCTGACTAGAAGTGCCATGAGAACAACTCCAGTGGCAGCTGTCACAGTGCTCTGTTCAGTGAGAGAGTGCTGATTGTGTGCTATGAAATCAATAACAGGTCCTTTCAGCAAGAAAATATCTTGTAAACAAGATAAATCTTTCTGTAAAACCATCTGTATGGGGATTAGGCACAAACTCAAGTCTTACCCTCACATGCACAGCAGTACCTCAAGACCATACCTTTTGGGTTTTAGAAGATAAATCCCATGTCAAACCAGCTTAATTTCAAACAAATTCAAATCACAGGCTAACACTTGAAAAGTGTATGAATATCTAATAACCCTGCCAGCTACTGCTATCAGGAGAATAATGTGGAAAAACAGAACAAACCTCCTGGCAGTAGTTACTAAACGGTCTGAGAATTTCCAAGTAAAAGCTGCATTTTCCTAAAGGCAGATCCATGCCATGAGATGCTGAGCAAGTAGCAGCACTGTGGTATAAACATTCCCCAACTGTGCTACCCAGTTTGCTCTACCTGGGTGGCACAGTGCTGCCAAGGCTCACTAGTGTATTTAAGATTTTTCCTTTTTTCTTTTTTTCTCTGTATTTTCCAAAGGATTAGAAGGAAGAACATTCAATGCAGAAGATATTTCAAGCGAACAGTAGGTGAAATTCCAAGTGAAACACATCCTGTTACAAACAGACACTGTTCATTTACCCAAAGGATAAATTAATTGATGTAACTGCAGTCAAAGGAGGACTGCTTACCCAGAAGGAGAATTCAGAGAATTAGCCCTAGGGTCTAATCTGTTACATTTTAAACCCTGCAGTTACAGTGTGCCTAGGATGCTCAACTTCTGAAGCATCTGAAGGCTGCTTCCAGTTTTGAGCTTGTAAAGGGATACAGCAACAAGAGATTGTTGTTGGTGCTTCAACCTGAGGATGCTTGATGAGCTCCAACAGTGGAACATCACCAACAACTGGTTTGACAAGGATAGAGACCTTCATCCTGAGCCAGCCAGAGCCTTCACTTAACATCCATCCCATTCCTGTCCACTCTTATTTTTATCTTATTTTTACTGTTAAGCACAGTTTGCTGGTGTCTTAAGCAGCTTCACCTCCAATGCCCTTTTCCAGCCAGCGAAGAGCAAATCAGATGATGTATTTGGAAGTACACTCATCTCCTGCTCTTATGTTGAGCATGTCAAGTTTTTTCCACACAAACTGATATTTTCTCACTTAGCACTTTGCTTGTGTTTGCTATGACTTGACTAAGAACTATTTCCACTTTCTTGAAGAACCGTGGCCTCCTTGGCCTTTCCTTCTGCAGCTTCATTCCAGCCACTTCCCCCACCCCTATTTAGTCCTTCTCAAGCTGTGATATTTTGCATTTAAAACAATTACACTTCCACATATCTGCAATGTGATCAATGCTAATTCGTTCAGACATTGCTGCTCTTTATGGATCATAACTATTAAAAAAGCTTTTTAACTTGATTACCAAAATGAACTATTTTCTGCCCTAAAAGAAATCAGAGCTGTGGTTGCCAGGTGCTGTTACCAGCTGCACTCCTGAGAGCAATGGCTCCTGCATGTTCCTGTCTGCAGCAGGGACATGGCATTTCCATGGTCACTCTTGAGCCACACCAAACCCAGAGCCATCAATGTCAGATTCTGCACTTCCAAGCAGGCTCAAACCTCCATGACAACCAAAAGGCCAAAAAGTCCAACAGCATAAAGAGGACATCAAAGCAATCTAGGTTGCTAGCTGGGCATTCCTGTCATTAAAAGAATGTAAAATCTGGATTCTTTTCCTCTTGGATATTTAAGCGGAGGACATAAAGTGCGTAGGACTAAAAACAAAGGAAAGCTGCGTTGTCTAAATCAATATTCCTAAAAAATAAGTGCAACCCTCAAAAGGGAAAAACAATTAATCAGAATACCTCCATCCAGCAGACTCCCTGGAAAAGAGATTGCAATTTCCAAAGATGAGGAAGGCACAGACTCCAGATCTCCCACAGTCATCACCATTCTGAACCCCTCAGGTTCAGCAACGCAACTCCAAATTCTTAGTTAATTTTTGGAATATCCAAAACTACATTTTTGGCAAACACACAATTAAAAAATAAAATCCAATCAGCTGCAGTCAAACAAGCCATGGGAAGGCTTCAGGAGTAGACTCTCCTTTCCATGCAGAGTAGAACTGTTGTTGGTGCAGTTCTCACAGCAGTGCAGAACACTGAGTGCCACGTGTGCTTTTGGGACTGCAGTTCATACCTACACCTGAGCTGCACAGGGCCCCACAATGCTCTGGCCCCCAGGGGAAGCTGCTCTCTGGTCATTACAGAACAGCACATGGCAGCTTTTAACTCTCAGCATCCACAGCTTTAGAGCTGTAGTATTGACTTCAGTTGCAATGATACAGATTACAAATGATGATTTTTCTTTTTTTTCCCCTAATGAACTTGACTAGTGTGTTAGGCAATTCTTTTTAATGACATATAGAGTCAGCTTCTTAGTAAACATAGTTTTTTTATATATATACATATATATATAATGCATCACTAATTTTAATGCACAGCACTTAAAATATTTTGCCTTGTGTAATTCAGACCCTTCACCTTATAATAATGTGTTTTCCTAGTGTAACTCTGCCTGTTCATTAAAACCCATGTGTGCTATGGGTTGCTGTACTTTAAAGGTTCAGGAAACAGAAACTCTTCACACAGTCATACAAATCTGTCTGACTTGCTGATTTTCAGGGAATGCTGAAAAAGGCCACCCCATGGCACTGGCCAGGAGAGGGAACGAGAAGGGCTATGAAGTGTGCATCTATTATTGTGCCTTGTTTTTCTGTGTTCTTGTCCTTCTCAAGGAGCTTTTTTACTTTAGAGGCATTTTAACACAAGGACTGAGCAGTTTAGTTACCTACTAAGTAATGGTATTGTACTAAGGGATGTGATTGATGCCTTAAAGAGAGGAGCAAAGCTTGTTTTCACTCAAAACAGCTCAGAAACAATCCCTCTTCCAAACCCAGCCTTTTTTTGGTGTCAAGAATAAAAAGATGTGAGCTATTCTGGTTAAAAACAGTAAGCAGCACAAGATAAAGAACTTGCACTTTATCAGGAGATAAATTTGCCAGAGTCAATCTTATGGCTCAGAAGTTCACTCACTTATCACTTCACAGTGACTTCTCTCAATGAGCTTAAGTCAGCACAAACCCAACGAAGCAATGACAAATTTACATATATCTGAGAAGAGTATTTAGAGGGCTGAGCATAACTTATTTCAGATGGAAAGATGTCAAGCCTACTGACTGCTTCAGGGCATGGAGGGAGAATGGCTTGCAGCTCCTGGAAGCTTTCTGATATTAACTACCTTGAGATTTTAATAAATTATAGCAGCTGCTGCTGGTGTGATTTGTGATTCAGGGAAACTTCTCCTCACTGCAAGATTTCTGGGAAAGTAGACATTCATTTTATTAATGTCTGGGCACAGTCAAAATAAAGATGAAAATATGTTTCATATATAAGGGTGCAGGGAAACAGGAGGTTGGACAGTCATCAGAGAGAGGCCTGAGCTGTAAAAGTCACATCTCGGCAAATGTTTGAGTTTTAAGCTCTCCAAAAAGATCAACAGAGATTGGACTGAGAAATGGAATAGAAAGCTTAACTGTGAAATTTGGATCCTCACTGAAGTTTAAAAATAAGAGTGTTCCCCTAGAGGCCAGGGAACTTTATCTGATCTCAGTAAATTCAGAATGCAGGATGCAAAGGAAAAGCACCCACTACTCCAGAGTTTATTCTCCAGTGCCTCTCCTGTGCTGTGTTCTCCTCTCCCACTTTGTTCCCAAATCACCTCCAGCACAAGGCCAGGTCAGGACAGCTTTTCTGCACACAGGGTGTGTGAGCTGAGGCACCTCACATGCTCCACACAACAAACAGGCTAACAGAGCCTGGCCTGGGCTGCTGCAGTCAGGCTGGCACATCCTCACTGCAGGGTGAGCTGTACCCAACACCCTGGTAGAGGAAGTTTATACCTGAACTATTTGCTAGGTGTCTGTAAAAAACTTACCTTTACAGATTTAATGGAACACATAATTACTGAAACCCAGGCTGAACTTCCATAATGCAAAGATGACAGTTTCATTCACTTTGTGTTTCAGGAATGAAGAGAGGCCCACATTTCTCTTCCACATTTCTCACTGTTGGATTTCCAGAGCATGTTATGTGTTCTGTGCTCTCACCCTCCTCAAAGGCTGTGTCTAACAGCTGCTTCTGCTCATTGTAAAGTTTTAAATCATTATGTCCAAACAAAGACTTGCTCTCAGACGTGACTGTACTAACACAATCTCTGTACTAAAGGTTTTGCTTAAACCATTTCACTAGTGACACTCTGATAATGACAACAGGAGATTTCACAAGTACACATGGAAAACAAACAGCAGTGAAAGCAAAGGCTTAGTATTAGCACCTGGCAAGACAGAGTAAAGAAAACAACCATCAGCTGTCCCTAACTTAGAGATTGTAGGCCCCTAAAAATGAAAATGGCCCTGATTCAGAATACTATATATAAACCATAAATCTTGACATTTTTATACATAAACAAATATACATAAAAATAGAAACACAAGACAAACGTGCACATTTCAGTTGTAAATGCTTTAAATACCATTATTAAAATATGATATACCAACCATCGCTGACGCTGTGCACCCAGGAAAGCACAAGAAGATAAAAGAGACATTAGGAAAAACAAGTTTCAATCTGTATTTTGCACCAATCACACAATAAAATAACTGCACACAGTCTTTGCTTTGGTTCAAGTTAGACTATGGGGGTTTTTCATACCCTTGCAGCTGTACACTTGTTCTCAGCTGGATCATACATGACAAGTTTTGTGCTTACATAAAGGCCCACTAATTAATCTCTAGTGAATAGCTGATATGCTAGGGGGGAGTGCCTTTCCTCTAAACAGGACACAGTAACACCTTAATGCTTGGGGGGTTTGTTATTGATTGTTTGTCTCCTTTTTTTAGATCAAGAGAGTATAAACAATGATGGGAGATTTTCATTTCATGACTTCAAACATCTTTGATAAATACATTTACTACTCCATTCCATGATGTTTTATGAGGTGACAGCACTCTTAGTGTCATAGGCAAACAATTCCAAACATTGTCAAAACATTACCTGTAATAGAAAATCTTAATATGTGACATTTAAATATTGACATATTAGTGGTAACCACACTTGCTACAATTTATTTTTCCCTAAAACAATGGAAATGTGGGTAATATATCAATGGGAGGTGCTGTAAGATTTAGGGTTTGGGTTCAAGGGCTTGGCAACAACATTATGGCATTCACAAAACACAAGCATGTTGTTGGAATTGCAAAGAAGACAATTTTGGCTTTTAGCTGCTCTTTGAAATTATATGGGGGACCAAGAAGCTAAATTTCTTACTTCACTGTGAGTAGAGTTTGTCAGTGGAACCATCCTGAACTGACGAGGAAAAGAAAATGTACCTAGGAAAATGAAATAGTCCTTAAATCTTATTTAAGCCATTTTAAAAAGCCTCTGCTGCTCTCTAGGTAGGAGAGAGGAACAGAAAGAGCCCGAGAACAAATGCTTTTGGACTTCTCTCCTAAGAGAGAAGAAGGCTGGAAACCCTGGGAACACTTTCTGCTGAGGAGCCAGGATCCTAGAAATCCAAGTTTCCATTATTTCCAGCCTTTTCTTTTGCTGGCAGGCTGCTTAAATAAGAATAGAGATAAGCAAGCTGGCAAGGAACTAGAAGTTTTCAAAGTCTGACTGCAGAGCATCATTTGTTCCAAAACTTGAGGACTTTCTCCTAGAATTGTTTCACAATTGGGTCAATAACTGAATAGACAGTGTTGAGTGTTTCAGAATCAACGAACATTTTCTGATAAAAACACAACAGTTCAGAATTCTTGAATCAATTCTCTAGAGTTTAATTGCCCCAGGGTGCCACAGAGCTGTTTATAAAGGCAGCAGAAAATTGCCATGGCCCTGGAAGCACCTAAGTCTGCTTGATGCTGTGAGAAACCAAAGTGATGCCACTGAGGGAAAGAGGAGGGTACATTGGGATGGTGGAGATTGCTGCAGCTGAAGATCAAGGGATCTGGAGGGCTCTTGGATCAGCTCTCTTCTTCAGCTCTCTCAGTCCCTTCCCAGGTAATGGCTCCCAAACCATTTTGGTTACATTGCTGAGAAACCCTTCATTAGTGTAGCTGACTGTATTGGTACCAGGTGGGGCTCTTGAGGCAAACCCAAACTCCAGCTCAAAGATAATCTCACAAAAGGAGAGGTCAGAAACAGGGGTTTGTCTGTGCATTAGTGTGTGCATTGTGGAACACACTTTCAGAATATGGTAAGTATGTATTTCAAGAATAGGCACACAGCCATCAAAACCCGTGTAAGTCAGTAGTTACCTGCATCTCATCTAGTTTGGACTGAATGTCTGGAGGGAAATCTCCTGCTCCACAGCTAAAAGGGTCAAAAGGTTCTGCTCCAAAAAGGTCTCTCTCTGCAACGACAGAAAAGTGAGTCACTAGGAGAACAGGCTATGACAACAGTGCTCTGAAAAAGCCACCTCACATCTCCTCCTGAGCTGAGTAACAGCCCCACCAGATACACCACCCATTAACCACAGCTCTTAACATCCCTATTTGCAAACCAGGTCCTGGGCAGTCCCAATACTCAAATATTTTTCCAAGAACACCACTGAACTTCTGTTTAAGCCTTTCCATCTTCCTTTCATGCTTGTGCCTTCTAGAGATCCAGTGAGAAGCTGGTGCTATTTGAAGAGGGCATCACATACTGACGTGTGCTCTGGAGTCTGTGTGTAGAAGGAGTTTCAAAAATGAAGACTGGACATGAGTTGCTAAATTTCATCTCTACATTATGTCAACAACAAATTATCAACCAACTGATCTTCATGTTCTCTGTCTGCCACTCCTGAGGTTAAGGATGTTTTTGTGAGACAAGCAAATACTCTTACTCAGGCAAGGCAATGCCTTTGTTTGATACAGCTCCTCAATGAACAACTAGCAGTAATTAAAACTAAAAACCATCAGAGTTTTAAAATCTTGGATAGGATCACATCAAGAAAGAAAAAATAATTTAAAAAAACCCAAAAAACCACAACAGGACCATGAATTGTCACTTATGCTAAAATGCCACTCAATTTGGGTGCATAAATAGAATGACTGCAAATTTCTCTTTCTCAATACCAAAAGTTTTTCACCTTTTCTTAACTGCAATTTACATTCTAGTGGTCAAACGGAGGGAGGTGTTTCTTTTTTTCATCTGGGCNCAAAATTCACTCCTAACACCCGAGATGTGGGTGACAATTAACTGCTGGGCCCAGCCCCCCATTTCAGGGTTCCCAGTCCTGTTACCAGTTGTGCAGCACCTGTCTACAGCTGAACCTTGATTTTGGCATCCTTAGNAGAGATCCAGTGAGAAGCTGGTGCTATTTGAAGAGGGCATCACATACTGACGTGTGCTCTGGAGTCTGTGTGTAGAAGGAGTTTCAAAAATGAAGACTGGACATGAGTTGCTAAATTTCATCTCTACATTATGTCAACAACAAATTATCAACCAACTGATCTTCATGTTCTCTGTCTGCCACTCCTGAGGTTAAGGATGTTTTTGTGAGACAAGCAAATACTCTTACTCAGGCAAGGCAATGCCTTTGTTTGATACAGCTCCTCAATGAACAACTAGCAGTAATTAAAACTAAAAACCATCAGAGTTTTAAAATCTTGGATAGGATCACATCAAGAAAGAAAAAATAATTTAAAAAAACCCAAAAAACCACAACAGGACCATGAATTGTCACTTATGCTAAAATGCCACTCAATTTGGGTGCATAAATAGAATGACTGCAAATTTCTCTTTCTCAATACCAAAAGTTTTTCACCTTTTCTTAACTGCAATTTACATTCTAGTGGTCAAACGGAGGGAGGTGTTTCTTTTTTTCATCTGGGCAAGAAGAAACACTTTCAATACACTTGGGTTCTTTTTTTGTATTATCCCAGTATAGTTCTTTATATCTACCTGCTCAAATATTTTTTGTTTTTCAGGCTTTGGGTGTTTTTTCTTCCTTCTTAGTAATAGGTTTTTCTTTCCTACCGTTAAAGATTCCATCTCTAGACACTTTTCCTATCTCACATTGGATTAAACTACAGCAGTTAAAAAAATAATTTTGCTAACCCAGCCCAACCCCACTAACTACAGAATTTACAGAACCAAGTTTCTACAGCCTTGTCACTGGTGGAGACAAAACCAGAACCATTAGTAAATATCCTCTCTCCTAACTTTCATGGCTGCCTAGCAAGAACCCAGACAAGCATTCTACCTGCCTCAAAACAATTTTAGTTTTAGAGTGTGAGGTGAGGGGGACAAGTGATTGGACAGTTAAGCACAAAATTCACTCCTAACAC
>WEZZ01021681.1:84297-99952 GCA_013400585.1 Chloropsis cyanopogon | reverse complement strand
CAAGACCGATAAACAGTACTTTAGTTTGGCTCACTGTAAAAGCATGATTTTTAAAATCTCAGCAACCCCATACCTAAAAGCTCTGAGTGCTACAGGAGTAATTATGTATCAAAAAGCTGCTGAGAGAAGGGCTTGGGGAGGGAAAACATTCACTGACTGAAGTTATAAAATGCATTTTTAGTTTTTGTGCACAGCTCCCACTCACAGCTGAAAATTCTACATCCTAGAGGCATGCCCCAAAACAGCACAATCTCCGCAAATGTGTTCCATATGGAGGCAGGCACTAACATCAATGTCCCTCATCCACTCTAAAATAGGCATCAGGAACAGAAGATACAAACACAGACTGGTATTTCCACAACCTCTCACATCATTTGTGCATGCCCTACTCTCCCTCCAGGGATTCCAAAGCCTTTAAAAAGACTGTCTGGACTCCAAAAAGATCTCCAGTGAAGTCAATAACCTCACCCTAGATGCTTTCAAGCCTTTGCAAAATAAAATTGCTGTTGTTAATAACCTGTTGAAGACCTTTTAGGAGTGGTTGGCAGATCTGGAGAGGTTCATCAACTACAGCTAAACAAAGCTGTGCATGATATGAAAAGTGGTATTGAAAGCAGCATTCCAAGGCTCCTTGAGGGGTTTCTTCAGCTCTCCCTTGAGCCTCACCATCACCATACTTACTCCACCTGCTGCCTTCCCCAGAAATGCAGCCTCTAGCTGCTAGAACCGTGGCTTGGCAAGGAAAGAACTAACAGGAAGTAAAAGTATTCCTTGAAGTACAGAAAAGAGACTGTAAAAGAGAAGCCGAGTTAAAATCCCCAGCCCAACTCCTTCCAAGTGTCTATGTCACAGTTTCACAGTAAGTTTGTTTATAATGCAACTTGGCAGCAACATCAAGGACTCGGGGAAGATGACATAAAGATGAAACGGCATTAGTGAACGTGATTTACAAAAACCGCATTTGGCTTTTCATGCAAAACATACGTAAAACTTTAAAGATGCTTTATTAAAAAAAAAAATAATGTAAGCAAAAAGTAGGTCAGTTGTTACAAAACTTACTGATCTCTGTAGATCTACTGGGTACTGGAGGAGGCTGTGTACCATTGCGAGTAGGTGTTGATGACTGAGGGGATATGGGAGAAAAGGGAACCATATCAAAGATGTCAGTGGAGGGTGATTTAGGTGTCACACTGCCTGCCTACAATAAGGACAATAAATATTAGGGCAATGTTTCACATGAAAAAGATCACAACACTGAATTCTTCAGCATGCAGATAAGAGTCACATTTTGAAAAAGAAGTCAAAAACAACCATCAGCATGCAAACCCCAGCTCCTGACACCAAGCAAATGGCATTTGCAGTACAGACTCTGACACATGCTAACGCTCCCCAGTACAAAAGCAGCATTGTAATTTTCCATTTTCAGTTGAAAATGTATCACAGTTACACCTGACAAAGCTGTGACAAGCAGCTCTCTCTTGCAAACACACGAGCACAGACACAACAACGTGCTCTGCTCTGGAGAGCACAGAACCAAGTTAAAAGATACAATCCCAGTATTTTTGGTTTACTAATTCTTTACATGATCTCTTATTTGGCAGCTTAGAGAAACTGGTGTGATGAAAGCTTTAAATGTGTTTTTCTGTAAGTAATAATCTAGACATGATATACCAAATATTAATCTCCAAAATAAACCTGTTGTCCTCAAAGGTAAAACCGAAGACATTTCATTCAAAAGGCACAGGAATTTGGAAGGGTTCAAAAAAATACTGGGCAAGCAAGGAACCCCAAACCCTCCAATTACTACAGTTCTACAGCCATATTTGGTTTTGAATGGTTCATTCCTCCTGCCACCAGTCCACTACTTCAGGGCACAAGCGAGGCACAGTCAAAATATAATGAGCACTAAAGCCAGAGGATGAAATAGATTAAAACTGAGACTGACAAGCTGGAGGCAAAACTAGTTTGCATGTTCATGTTATTGCTGAGACAATACAGAAACCCCCACACCCTGTGTATTAGAAAGGCCAGCCAGGCACAGCAAAAGCCTGCAGCTTTGAGACAGGAATCACTTTGCCCAAACTATCCACGCAGAAATTTTGAAGCACAAGTTAAATTAGTCACATGGATCCTTCTATTCAGAATACACAAATATGATAACCTGGCAAGCAGGTGGTCCTTAGCACTGCTTGTCCATGAGAGTCCCATGGATAAACCCTTATTTTGGGATGCTGCTTTCTTCAGTGCCTGTGCTGCAGACCTGCAGCTGCCCTGGGACAGCTCACACCACAGATTCCTAAGCCAAGTTTACAGGTAGCCCTGAACCACACCTATTTCCCTCTGGAGGTTCTCTGCAGTGGCTGCTGAGCAGCAATATTGATCCACAGCCTTCCTCTGAATGCACTGTTAAAAGAGGAAAAAAAACCAGGGCTCCCAAGTCCTACATTCCCTATTTCTTGGAGGTTCTGCGACTCTTAGGAGTTTTGAATTCATATTTTAAATTTGGATTAATATTTTAAAACTGGATTAAGAGAGACCTGTAACTGTTAAATGGCTAAAAGAACCTGGGATATTTCTTCCCAGATATACAGAAGCATAGAAAGAAAAAAAAAAAATCTACATTTAACATGCTGCTTTTATTTTTTGCCTTAAAAAAAAAAAATAAAAAAAATTCTCTCAGTTATTGCTATTTCCAAGCATGACCGTAGGTGAATCAACTTCGTAAAAGAGCCAGTTTTCAGGATTTTAACACATCCAGAACTTGAGTTACTATTGCAATTTCCAAGATCCTGTGTTGTGAAGATTTCAGTGCAGAGTTTAGACACCACAGGCTCCTGTTAGTGTCCTTGCATTAACCCTGCAGAGAACCAGGACAATCTAGGTCTGGCAGATCACTGGATGTCACTCTGCTCCCACTCAAAGCAGGGCAATGGATGTGCTGGACCCAAAATAAACACAATAAAGCAGCACACCCCTTCCTTCATCCAAACCTTGCTCTGATTGGAGACTGGCTTTGAAGGTGGGATCAGGTTTAAGGCATAAATAAATCCTTACATCAACCTCTGTTTCCATCAACACCCGTGGGTAATCCTGGAATGTCTTGGAGGTCATATGTGCTCATGGAGAATCTTATTATTTGCTAAATGCTTATGGCTATAGAGAAGACAGATAAACAGCACTTACATTTAGTTATAAATGTGCTTTTTCGGCAAAAAAAGAAAACCCAAACTTTAGACTCATTTCCCAGTTACATTCAATTTTGTTGAACTCACTCACTGGCCATTTTGATTCTACTGATATAGCTTAACTAAAACTGTAAGTGAATTAAGAAATGTGTATTTTGAATACATATGAGCACAAGAAGCATTTTTATTTAGTGAACACATGCAGAAAGCCGGGACGGTCGCTAAATAAAGCCAAATATTACTTGCTAATGCAAGAAAAGTTGTGAGCATAAGCATATGAATATGAAGAAGGAGGCAATATGCCAATTTCATATTTGAGAATAGTTTTCAACATTCATTTTGCACAGTTTTTATAAAGTATTCTAAAAGTTATTTAATGGCTCATTGCTTTTCTATTAATTCGTGGGGGGAAGAAGCCCTTGAAGTTGGACTGTTAGAATTGTTTTGAATTGCTATTCTTCATATAAAAAAAATTTAACAGAAGACTGACAGATAACAGAGATCATTAATTAATGGACTAATTTAAACATGTTGGAAAAGTAAGAATTTATGTTTTAGGGATGGGAAAGAAAAAGCACTGTAGAAATAAGAGTAACTCTTCACAAATCCTATATTTTAACAGTACTCCTAGAAAACCTAAGATTCATCTGCCCTATCCTTTAGCCACTGTACAAAATGCACATTTTTAATACAAGTTAATACACAACAGAGAACAAAAGAAAGCCAAAAATAAAAAACTAAAACTGAAAAAGCTTTTGCACAGCGGGATTACACGAGGTCTTGGGCAGCTGTATTCACTGGCAGGCTTTGGAAGACCACTTTTTGAAGGTGGTGGTATTAACAATCCAGGTGGTAGTCTAGAGTCAGGAGAACTCCTAGGAGTAAGCGTAATGGAAGAGATATCTAAACAAGGAGGTGAATCCTCATTGTTACACCAGAAAAAAGTAGAGGGTCTTTGAAACATATGTTCATCATTATCACACTTTATGTGCAGCAGCTGAAAAGGAATCACAGAAAGAGAAAACATTCTGAGGAACAGAACGTGGTAACATCAGGGAAAGAAGAAAAAAAGAAACACATTTCATATTTCAAAAAAGCTAGTCAGCAACTTGCTGTTCAGTGCTATAGTTACAAGATACAGAACTTGAAAATACTTCAAAACAAAATATAAGAATATGCCACGTTAAGAGGCAACCCAGTACCAAGTGGAACAAAGACAACTTGATCCTTGATCATTACACCAAATAAAATGAAGTCAGACATCTTTCCAATAGTGTGTGTGAGATGCTAAGAAATGTCTAAATCCAACAAGGTATCAGCAACCTCTCACAACTGCACTTGTAAATTAGCAGTAGGCACAAGTCTGGGGAGAAGAATTACTGTGCTGGTTAATGCACAGGTCAGACTTTGAACTAATTGAGGAAAAATCTACCATTTATATCCCACCAATGCTGAAAGAACAGCTCATTTTTAAACTCAAATCTTCAGAGGACAGAATAATCTTTGGCTTTTAACAGAAGGGATTGCACACTTGAGCAGAAAGCTCCTGGCCACAGCCAAGAGCTGCACAAGGAGAAGGCAGGGATGGCACCTGGGCTGGAGGTGTCCTGCCTAAACCCCTGTGACTGGCCCAGGCTGAGGCAGTGGCACATGAGTGTAGCAAGAATTCTGAAGCTTGCTTTTGCTCCCCTTGTAGTGTTACACAATGGATATGCCATGATTATTTCATTAGAAGCTTGCATAACTCAGTAGAGCAGGATTCAATTACTTTAAACCATTTTTTTCAGTGTTATGTAGAAAACAAAACATTTCATATCCTTTTAAAATGAGTCTCAACTTCTTTCTTCACTTGCTTTATAGATTAACCTGGCTAAGGGTACAGGTGACTAAATGTAGTAACAGTGCCATACTTGAGAATATCAAAACAACCCACAAAATTTCCTACTCGAAACTTGCAAATCAGCATTAAAGAAAAAAAAAAACAAACCCAAAAAAAACCCCAAAAACGATTTTCATCCCAACTTCAAAAATTTCCATACTGGAATTGTGAAATGGAGGGTTTGGAATGGTAACCAACAAAAAGAAATCAAAAAACCTACAGGAGAGAATTTTGATTATTATTTTAAGAGTATCGCCAGACTACAGGTAGAAGAGTTGCAGTGCTACTGTGCATTACTGCCATAGAATCCTTGCTGCTGTACAAAACTATGAGAAAAAAACCAGCCCTCAGAATAACAAAATGCTCAAAAAGACTAAATACAGTGTAATTGAGAAAGCCAAATACTCTCCTGAAATGCAAAACAGCAAAGGATAAGTAGTTTCCATAAGAAGGCAGGGATGCCACATGAAAAATCACACAGAAAGCAGCAAAATGCACATAGGACACTAAGCAGCAAAGCCATGAGGATGATGAACATGTATCAAACCCAGGCAATGGAAAAAATCAATACAAAACCAGAAAATACAGCCCTGGTGTCATCTGAGCCCTGAACTGGAGCAGTCCCAGGTCTCATCAGTGGCACTTAGGACACCACACACTGTATGGGGTGGCAAGTTTTGGGAATGCACCTGCTCAGGACATGAGTTTTCCCTAGGAATTCCTCATTTTCAGAGCAGCGCAGAACCCATCAGGTGCTGGGAGGGCTGCTCTGCATCTCATCCCATGGCTCAGAAGGACCTGCAAGGCTGATGGGCTTTCTGCTCCTCTGCATCCCAGCAGCCCACAGACACCACAGCGGCAGCAGGGAAGAGTTTTCAACAATGGAAAACGGGGAATGTCACCAGATGCACAAAGTGCAGGGGGAGAAGAGACCCTTAGTCCAAAGAATACAACCTGAAAAGGGTGCAGCTTCTGAAAATTAATACACCAAATTATAAAGGAAGAAAATGTAGTAAAAATAATTAAATTGTCATTTTATACAGCAACTGTGTTTTGTCTGAGGCTCCCACTCAGACCTGTAGTAATAGTGGCATTGATACAATATGTTCCAATTTGGGCTTCGTTCCATTAACATAAGAAAACAACAAGAAATGATACTTCATGAAATTATTGTACTAGTTCAGTTGACTTGGTCTCTTTTGTGGTTAGATGTAATTAAGTGCCAGCAAAGGATTTATTTTTGACTCATTCTACTGAGAATGGTGCTGAAGATGCACTCCTGTGCTGCATCACACTAGAAAATGTAATGTGATTGAGATTTTATTAATCAGGAAATCACTTCAAAATTGTTTCTTTTTACAAGGTGTCTCTAGACACTGATTGCAATCTCTGTGTCATACCCACATAGCAATCACCTAAGTGTGAATTAGAATAAATTAGAAAATGGTTTTGTTCCTCAGAACATTGAAATTGGTAATATACAGAACCACCACAGCAGGAAACTGCAGCAATGTTCCAGGGAATGGAGTAACCTTGAATTGAAAATCATGCATTTAGTCAAGAACCTGCTCATTTCCTGAGATTTGGGACAACTAAGAACACTCACTATTCTACAACTTACTAATTCATAAAATACTGTATAAGCATTAGCACTTCCATTAATTAACTGCTCCATCTTCATTTAGTACTTTTTCAGTGACATGAAATGCGCCATAGGCAATTTCAAATTCGTTTTCTTTAACATCATAGATATAACTGAATTTTACACCCTTATGAACAAGTGCTCAAACAACTGAACACAGACTATTATAAATCTAAAAAAGCTGAAGAGAGGCAAAAAAACCATGTGCATTTTCCCACTTGGCAATCTTGGTGGAAACAGGAACCAAGTGATATGCACAAACACATTCCAAAACGGTTTTTGAAATCTGCACACAGTTCCAACATCTATCTTGGGGTTTTCCCGTGAGTGTGGTAAAGCTTTCCAATGGGAGTCACTGAGGCAAAGTGGCCCATGCTTCCAGGTCACAACAAAACCTTGGAGGAAAGGGCTAATCAATCAGTATCTTTAGTGCTCTGCTTAAAACTGGGGGGGCTTTGCACCACCTCCATGTAGGAGCATGAATTCCACACTGCTGCTTTGGTAATATTTATGGTGCATGGAAGAACACTGACCCTTCTGGGGCTGCTTCTCCCCACACCTCTTCCAGCTGCCCTTCAGTTCTGCTTCCCCCACATTCCAGTGTTCCCAGGGAACCCTGGCAGCTTTGGGCAGTGCTGGCAATGGAAACAGCAGCAAGTAAGATGTGATGTGAGCCCACTGTGCCAGGGCTGCTCTGAGCTCTGGAGGCTGCAGGTCCACACAGCTGCAGCACCCAAAGCCTCCTGGTAACACAAACCGGAGCAGTGTCTCCACAGGCAAACAACGGGATGAGAATCCAATGGTCCTCACATAACCCAGACCAAATGCAAAAAAAAAAGATCAGTGATTAAAGCATTGCCAAGCCACTGAAACAGATGAGAAGTAAACAAGAGATACACAAGTCACAGAAACTTCAGCAGTGCATGCAAAGGAGTGAGACAAAGGAAACATTCCTATGCCAACATTTCCCATGGCACATGGAAGCGCAGCTCGAGAGGCAAACTGAGGAAACTCTTAGTTTGGGATTGCATGTCCTCGACAGAGCACTCAGGACACCAAAAAAAGTGATAGTTCCTGTTGCATAACACATCTGCATTGGCAAACAGACATCTGAGGGACTAACTTCTCAAAGTTCTAGGAGGACTGCTCAAAACCAGCGACCCGAATGCAGCAAACATGATCACTAAGCAGTTCATTATTTACTGAATGTGCTGAGCAAACATAAATCTAATTAGCTACAATATCCTGAGAGAAAAAGCGTGAAGATTGATAATTTGATGTTCAACTTCCACAATATATTTTATGCAAAAGCATTTCATTATACAATCCAGTTTTCTCTCTTTCATTTCCAACTATGATCTCATTGCCTTAATGGCTTCTTTTATAGGTTCAAAAAGAAATTTTATTTTTCCCATAGAGTTTACGAACTGACAGAAAAAGCACCTAAATTATATTGATGTTGATTTGGCCATATGGCTAGATTTAGAGCAGCTACAGAAAAATTTTCATAGTGATACTAATAACCAAGCAAAGAGAGAATCCTGATGGCAATTGTATCCCTCAAAAGCAGAACTTGATTGCTGTCAATGCTTTTCACCCATTTATACACTGCAAAAATGCAAAGAGTAGGTAATTGCATTAATCACACATGTATTTTGCACCCATTTCACAGTTTGTCAGTATTATTTTAAAATATGTCCTCAAATAAACCCTTAGTTGGCCTGCAAATAAAACTGCAATACAAGCAAGAATCATCAGAAAAGCAGTTTTAGACTGAATTTCCCTTTGTACATCCCAATCAAGCCTTTGACTTGCACTACTTATAAAATGAAGAGAGAAAAGTCATCCCTAAATTTTTAAATTATTACCACTTTCAATTTTCATATGCAAGTGGGTTTTTAATTTGTTTTTGTTTCTTTTTTAATAAAGCTACTGAGGACTCACAATAAACTCCCTAATACTCCAATTCACTATTATACATTAAAACATATTTAATAAACAATTAGTGACAGATATTTCAGCTGGAAAAATGTTCTCTCTTATGAAATTACCAAATCAAAATATTTTTGATTCTGTTCTTAAAATGAAGCTTTAAGCTTACAATTCACTGCTTGCATTTTCTTCTCCTAGTTAGACCATGCATGGATTTTTGGATAGGTCACTGATTTGTACACATTTTGATGTGAAGGATCAGCAAATTAAGGTGTTTTAGTATTATGTTTTGCAAAGAAAGTGTTCAACACTACTACCCAAGAATTCAATATGTGAGCACAGGGCCAACTCCTTTTAGAGAAGTAAATCTGTCAGCAGATCCACACACTGCAGTCCAGCCTGGCATATCACATTCTGTCCTGGATCAGTGTCTCACCAGATAAAGCGTGGCAGTGACATCATGTGCTGTCTGTCACAGCAGTGTGTCACACTACAGGTGCAATAAATTCTAAAAGCCCCTAAAAGTCTCCTCTCCCACTGCCAGCCTGACTCTAGGCCTGCTTAGACCCCCTGGCTCTGCTGGGATGGGCTCTGGGGGAGAAGAGGACACAGCCCAGAGCGATGCCAATGTTTCTGTTGCCCTGTTTGTGCACTGCCAGCACAGAGCCCTGCTCTGGGAAGGAGATCCTTGTTTAATCCTGTTGCTGGTGGGGGCTGCTGCAGTCCTACAGCAGCTGCTGATGCCAGGGGCTGCTGTGGCCATGCACTGATCAGCCAGGGCTCACTCAGCACCCTGTGTGACAGGGGAGCCACTGGAGCACATCTGCAAATGCTGAGAGAGCACAAACAGCATGAAGACAACCAAATACAAAAAGGACAGCACAAGGTATGAAAATCCAAGGTACTGTTTAAGCACAAACAGAAGCAACTTTTAACCATCTGTAGCTGGCTTCTGAAAATGAACATTCCTTTACAAACTGCTGTGATGCCAGTTAAAGGCATGTGTTCTTTAATCACATTAGGTGCCAAGGATCAAGGCATAAACTTTTCCTTTGACCACTGAACAATCCCTTCCCTAGACCTCAGCATGCAGAAGAGCTGGACTGTCAGATAAGGAGCTCCAGCTGTAAAAGATTAAAAAATCTAAATAAATCAAAATGCTTATTATGTCTAAGATAAGCTTCAGAAAGCTGTTGTATGGCATCTCTGCGTGGTTCAACAGTGTGATATGAAAAATGCAAGAAAAATTAAAACTTATAGTTTAATGAATCTGTTCTAAATCACAAGGATTTAGATTTATAACAGATCTTAGATCCACAGCATGTAATACCAAGACTATCTACATGGAAGGAAGCTCTCCCCCATCCACCCAAAAGTGCTGAGAAAGGGGCTCACAGAAGATAGTGTTCCCCATGTTGGATATTCAATGTCATTTAAGCTACTTTATTTCAGAAAATACTATCAGCAGATCTGAAAAGTTAACTCTGACAAAATAATCACAACATAGATCTGTTACTTTAATTTTGAAGACAGAGCAGCAGCAGTTGAAATTCAGAAAAAATCTTGAGATATTTAGTTTAATGGGCTCTTGATCTTTTGCATTACAGAAATTATGTGGAAATAGGGGGAAAGAAATTTTTGCACTTCTTTTTTCTGATAGGAATTGAGACTTTGCAGATTCATACTTGAAATTATAGTTGATTTGATTGAAAAGTGTAAAAAAATTAATTGTAAACCATAACAGGCAATCAATTGTCTTATGAATTGTTTGTTTTGTTCTTTCATACATATTTGTTGCTCACATAGTAAAAAAGTAGGTAGGTGTCATCACATTCATTGCTTTTCCAGGCACATTGACTGTTAATCCTTTTAATGGACTCCAACTGCCCTAAAAATATGTTATATTTATACAAAATATAATAATTTTATATTTAATAAATAATATACCTAATAAATCTATTAATTTTATTTTAAAAAAATATAAAATGTAATAATTTTATTTTTTTCTCTGCACTGACATCACTTGATAGCCTCACTAGGATAATTCCTTCATTCATTCTCAATCTAACAGTTGCACTGACATGGAGTTACTCCTACAGCAACACACTTGAGAGCTCTGATTTATCACCTCCACCAAGTCTGGTTTGGAAAGGACCTGCCTGAAAGCTGCCTCTGGGTGAGGTAGTATTTGGTGGCAACGGCTGTGGGCCTGGAGTTGAGAAAGACATTTTCCTAAAAATGTGCTTGGTTTTGGGTGGTTGGTTTTGTTTTAATTTTTGGCTGCACAACTGATGGGAGAATCCTGTAGAAGGAAAGGAGCTAAATCCAAACTCCTGCTTGAAGCAGGATCCAGTTAGCTGAGGCTGTTGAGGACCATGCTCAGGGAAGATGCAGCATCTCCAAGAGTACAGAGAGCTCCAACCTCCTGGGCATCCTGCTCCAACACTCATCCATTTATGGGAATCTTTAGTGGCAGAATGGATGCAGATGTTGAACAGGTTCTTAGGAGGCTCTTACTGCAATTTTAAACATTTGTGACAGGAAATGTTTGGGGCTTTCGTTTTCAGATAAAGGAGTAAATAAAATAAAAGTTAAGTGCAAATTAATAGCCAACAGTGATTATTGAAATGAATTAATAATATCAATAATTATCAATATTCTATAGTTTTCTTGCAGCACTACATAAGCAATATGCTTATTCACTGCACCAATAGTAATTAACAATAAAACACAATCTAGGGAGAGCGTCTACAAGTGGCTGGAAAATTAACAAATTTCAATCTTAACTCTTGAATATGGAATGCAACATCATTGTCTTAAAAAACACACAAAAAAATTCACAAACTACCAGATATTTTTGGGGCATTATTAATAATTTTCTTTAATTTTTGTTGCTTAATGAAATGACAAAGTTCTTTAATTTAAATGAAAGAAAATAATTGCTTGCAATGCATTTAAGAGCCTATTTATTTGCATTCAGATATACATTTAGTTATTATCTTCATAAATAAAAACAAACTGCCATCCCAAATGAGGAAAATAAAAGATGAAAGAATTGATTAACCTGATAGTAAATCTAGCATTAAAATTGATTGCCTATCACTGAATGCTTCTTAAGTGAGAAGACATTCATAATTTAAAATGTTCACTGTGGTGATTACGTGGTATTTATAATTGATGCTGCTCTTTCCTCTAAATAGATTTCAGTAAAATGAAATGGCAGTCCCTCATGGGAACAACTATCTAATCAACAAAGAGTGTACAGACACCACTGAGAAACTGTCAGCACCACTACAAATATGCTTTTACACTGCCCACATTTTTCAACATCCATTTAAGGGGAAATGGTGAACACTCAAGGCAGGAACAAGGCAGTCCAAAATGCACAGCTGAAAAGCAGTTCCTCTTGTTCTAAGGTTTTGCCACACATACTTTAAGAAATTGGATTTATTTTGACAGCTGCCTAAAGCTGTACAGATGGAACACACTTGTAGGAAGAGGTTAATCATTAGGACCAGTCTGCAGTGCAACCTGCATTTTTGGAGGTCCTGCCTAGGTGTCAGGAAGTGCCAGGCAGCAATTTAAACAAGCTTCTGTCCTGATGCTATTTTGTTATTTGTTATTTTATCAGGTCTGATCTACAGGAAGCACAGAGCAGCTGGAATTTCCAGCGAGGAACCCACCCTTGCTCCTCTTTCCACCCAACATCAGTCCCCAGGACCTAACAACTCCTTGGCACGCAGCTTGTCGGCCACAGGTGACCCTGTGCTTGTGACAAAGTTGTGAGGAGCTCCCAGGCAGCATTTAGGAACCAGATCCTTTCAGTGCAGGATGGTTTTTCACCCTCAGCTGGCACATTCAGATCTCTACTCAAGTGAGCATTTCCTGTCCTTAGGCAGCAACAAATAGGTATGGAAGAGCCCCAGCTGGAGAAATGCAATTTGCACTTCTGCTGGCTCCTCACTGTGCCACTGTGAGCTCAGCACTGCCCTTCAGCAGACGTGCTACTTGATCACTGCGTGTTAATGGCAATCTCTGGGAGCAGCAGGGATGCTCAGAATGATCATAAAGTGATTGTAAATACAGAGTGACTTCAGACACGAGAGTTATGTCGGGTACTTACTGGAGACGCGTGTACTTGTGTTATTCTTAACTGGTTTTCCAAATCTTGCACTTTATTTTTCAGTTCTGCATTTTCAGTTTCTAATTCTTGAATCTACAAAGCAAGTGGTTATTCAACAGCTGTTGGGATAATCATGGATTACAACAACAGCATCCACTGAGCAAAAGTTTCATCAGAGATCTGGTGATTTACAATCAAGGTTTAACTCATTATCTGATTACAAAACATAATCAAATTTCACTATCTTCCATATTTCAAACTTTCTTTCTAGTGTCCTTGGAGGACAGCAAAACATGAAATATTTTTTAACAGATATTTTTTCAGTCTTTTTTTTTTTAACCTTAGCAATCTGAGAATTATGCTGGAAATTATGCTTCCATAAAAAGCAGATAATACAAATACAGCAGCATGTACTTTTATCTCTTAAATTAAAAGAACAACATAGTTCAGAACTTACTCTTTTCTGTAAACCTGCAATTTGTTTCCTTGTTTCAACATCTTTTCCTCCGGATTCCAGAAATTTCCTGTAAGCTAAGTCAAATGCTTGACCAATTGTTAAAGTTATCTCTTCCGCCTTTACATAAAACATAAGACTAAAATTAGTAAATTAGGAATATTTCCTGGAGATCCTTTCATTTCAGAAGACCACAAGATACTTTATACCATGTATCATATCCAAAGGCTTTGCCCCATCCACCATGAAGCCAACACCACAAAGGAGCATGACAAGCACCTTCAGCAAAATGCTATGAAAGAATGTAAAAATACTTTGGATAAAGAAAGGAGACTGGACAGTATAAATTCTGTCCTCAATTTCCATAAACACAAATACCATACTGCACAATGGCTTTTCCTGATGATTTCTGAAGCATGTACAGCCTGTTCAATCATTAAACAAAGTCTTTTAGATTTAATGAAATAATTTTTTCATGCCAATGGATATTTTGACCCCTATCGATTTTAAATCTGGATTTCAATATTTATTTTTGTGAGTACTATAAAAGCTCACTCAGGATACTGCAGACAAGTATTTAACTGTCCAATTATTTCCAACTACATACATCCAGAAATAAAATCTGCAGATATTGCATTTGTATGTGCAAAGTATAATAATTTACTAGCTCTATGCTGATTCATATCCTATGTTATGATGTGTTTATACAGTCAGTGCAGAATACCTATGACAAAAATGATGGGGGTGAAATAAGACAGGAGGCTGATGGAAGGTTTTAGAAACAAGTGATGCCAAAGCAGGACCAATGAAAGGTGCACCTATGGATACACCATTTGCTTAGAACTTTAGCAGAGAAATCAAACACAGTAAGGAATAAATGTTCTGTCTCAGACACCAGAGAACGCCAGTTCTTGGTGCAATGAGTTGCCTGGGAGTGCTTTGTGGTGTTAAACTTGAGAGATGTGGCAGGGAAAGGGGTGGACAAAGAAGGGAGAACCTTGCTGTGATAAAATAGTAAAAAACCCCAAAAAACAAACAACACACAAAAACCCCAACACTAAAACCAGAGACAGACACATCAGCAGAAAAGCCTGCAAGGGTATCTCGGCCCCAGAGTTGCAATAATCTTTGCAAACAGCTGTGCAAACATCTCAAGCCTGGTGGGATGGAGCCTGTTCAAGAGGATTGCAGATGCTTTCCCCAGGATGTGGAGCTGGGCAGCAAGAAAAATTATCCCAGAAAACCACCTCAGGTCACTGAAGAAAAGGATTCCTCCTTAATTTAATGCATCTAAGTTGCAAGACACCATACTGAGGTGGAAAATTGTGTCCCAGTTAAAAGGCAGGCTGTCTCTTATTAAGCATTCCCACCTCATTTCAAGGCAGCAGAGTGACCTCGAGCCCTGCAGAGCGTCCTGGGTACTTACACACTTCTCACTGTCAAACACATAGCACAGGTGCTTATTTGATTCTGAGTCTTTGCATATGAAAGTAAATATTCTCTTGTCAGTTTTGTCATCCGCACAGAAGGATATCCTGTGGAGCTGACAGTTGTGCTGGACCTCCTGCAAACAAACAGAAAGGGAATTTTTAAGTAATTCCTGCACTCGCTTAGGGTAAAGATGCACAAAGGAAAGCTCTAGGATTTCCTCATTAGAAGATGAAAGCTGCAGTAATGCTTTGGAATGTCTCTTATTGCACATGAGAGCACCCAAAAATGGACTTAAAATGTAACAGAAGTTAGCAAACTCATCTCCTAAAAACCGCTCCTGTTTTTACTGAATGTAAACAGGAAGTTTTTATTTGGACAGCATTCATCTGCAAGTGTTTACTTGGACAGTAATTTCTGTTCTAGAAAATTGATTTTACTGTTGCCTTGCATCCCTCTGCAATTTATTTAGGGCCTGATTATGTAAAAATAATCTATTCTTTTTCCAGGTGCACAAGATCTTTAAATTTCATCATCTCCCAAGGTTTGTTAAAATGAATTTACTGAAATGAGTCCTTACTTTGCTNCCATATAATTATTTTATATCATTTAAGGACAGAACCACTTTTCCATAATCCTTTTTGTGATTGCTAAGTATAGAATCAGGTCTTGATACACAAGCTGGCCTCTTGTTCCTACTGCCATTAATAATCACTAGCTGACTAAAACCCAATATACCTACTGAAGTGCTTTGTTTCAAAAACACACTGCAAAAAAGACTTTAATTAGTGCTGATAACATGAAATTGAATTTCCTAAAGCATTTATAAACTGTGCAAAAAGAAGGAAAACTCAATTGAAATTTACATGCAGCTACAAGAAATGAAGTGGGGGAGATAAAAAGACTGCTCACAGTTGATTACCACTTGAGTTTTAATAACAACATTGCTAAGAGATTAGAATGTTCCTACTCCCGCAGGAACATATATCCCACAGATTTCTGTTACTCTCTG
>WEZZ01021681.1:64551-76369 GCA_013400585.1 Chloropsis cyanopogon | reverse complement strand
GTCTGGTGGCATGGAGTTTTGGGGGTTTGCTGGATTTTTTTTGTGGTGGTTTTTGATTTTTTTCCCTGTTTAGTTGGTTGGTTCTGGTTGATTTTTTTTTTTTTCGGGGGAGGAGGGGGGGAGAGGCAGGTTAAACAGGTATTTGCTTATTCAGCTCTTCTCATCTGACTTGCTTTGGTCTTCAGGATGTCCTGATGTCCTTGACAGGTTCTGAACCACAAATTCTGCTTTCTGCAGTACTTCAAAGAGAGCAGTCATGGCTGGAAGGCTTGGCTGCAAATCTCTTTATCCCAGAATTAAAAGCTTCTCTGTTCTCCACCCTCCTCCTCTGTCCTTTCAANCAATGCCTTCATGCCATCTAATTGGTTATGTTCTGGTCCAAACTCATGGACATTTGATGTGGGCATAATGAAATTATTATGGCCTCTGAAAAATAGCTGTCAAGAGGAGGAAAAGGGTGAAAAGGCCATTGACATGCAAAATTCAATCTGTCAGTAATCATCTGGACAGGGAAAAAGCCATCCAGAAGTGTATTTCTATGGAATAGGCTGCATTTTATTTTCCAGACACACACTGGACTGAGAGGAAGGCTATCTGATTATCCAAAGCGTAGAAGACAATACAGTGCAGTCTTTTTTCCATCTCTCACTTCCTGACAGATTTGTGTTTTGCTTTATATGGGGGTGGGCTGCTTTGTTGTTGCTGTTTTGAGATCTTTTGGTTATTTTGTCTGGTGGCATGGAGTTTTGGGGGTTTGCTGNAGAATTAAAAGCTTCTCTGTTCTCCACCCTCCTCCTCTGTCCTTTCAACAACAAATGAAACTGAGCTTCAACACGGGAGGGAGCTCAGAAAAATACCCACAGCTGGTCCTTTAAGGGCAGCAGCAGGACAGCATCTCTGCATGTGTGGAAGTGTGTGAAGGAGCACTCTTCACTTTGTGTACCCTTAGAGGTCAAGGACATGATGAAAAATATTTCAAGTGGTTTCAGAGTGATTCATTCTATTTGCATTTTGTCTGGTCATCTCCACTTACAGAAGAAAAGTGGAAGGAAAAAAGGATAATGAATTGAAGGCTGGGTAAATGAACAGCCTTAAGTTTGGCCCTCACAAAAACATCCCTTGGAAGAGTGCACACGAAAGAGCCCCAAACTCAGGTGTTTATTCTGGTTTCTCCCTAACACTCCTCCATGCAGCTTTCTTACCACTGCTCTGGTTATGCTGCTCCTTCCATCTGCCATGCTGCTCTTTCTACCTGTTTCCACTTCTGGCAACCCTTCCAACACTTTATAAGAAGGATCAAATTCATTCCTACAGTCTGATTGAGAAGTTACAAACTTCATTAACCAAGGAAAGTAATAATTTCATTTAATAAAGTGTGATTTGACAACATGTAGACATTTGAGTAGCGCAGGCATGTTTGGATACAGCATCTGCGTGCCATGTGCTTTAGTTTTTGTTTCATTCTAGAAACAATTTTGACTAGAAAACTTGAAGGAAAACATGTTTTTAATAAATTATGGTAACAGTTCACCTTATCTTACAAATAAACAAACAAACACATTGTAAAACTTTAGTGTTCAAGTATCTTCTTTCTCCTGTAGCACAGCTTCAAGCACTTGGAAAACACAAGGGGAAATCCCACCTAGATAAAACCACTGGAGAATCCTCTAGAAAAATTAAACATAGTTGCTTGGGAAAAAACTGTCTTCTAACTGCAACTGTCCCAGAAAAATTGTCAGGAAAATACAGAAGTCATATTTGGGATAAAAGTACAACAAGGCATCAAAAAAGTTCATCCAAGATATTTTATGTTTCTGTAGAACATCAGCTCCATCTGCTGGGAAAAATCAGTCTGTGGAATAGCAGCTGCAGTTTCTGTACTGGGCAACCCAAGTTTTTGCTGAGTTAAGGGCTTTTGATTTAGAGAAGTAAACAGTTGTACACCACATATTGACTCTGACAGTTTGGTGACATGAGGGCTTAAGAAAAATGCTTTCTGGTGGCTGTGCTTCATGGTCTGCATATCACTGGAAGCAAATGGCTTCAAAAGCTTATTAGAATGATGCATGTCACTTGTAAAAATAGCTCTAAACATTAAGAAAGCGTCAGGTTTTTTTCTGCCAGCCATTAATTTTAATTAAAAGCAAATTATGATTAATAGCATTGCAATTAAAAGCAAGTCCAGATAATTTAAAAATATAAATATGGCATCAGAAGCTACAAGTCTTCTAAAAACTCTCCTTCCCATAAACTACTTCATATTTCTTCAGCATTTCTTTTGATATGACATTAGTTTTTCAAGCTGTTTTAATTGCTTAGAATTTTTGAACTAGCATTTTCTAAAAACAAACTACAGACGTGTGCTTAATAAAAAAAATCCAGTACCTCTAGGCTTCTCTTCAAAGACTACAGATGCCCAACATAAGCCAGTCTTCAAATGAGTATTCAATTAATTGAGAATAGTTTCAAACATAAAAGCATTTTCATTGCTCTCTGAATTCTGTTCCAAGATTTTTCAAGTCCTTCACAAAGTCATGGGTATTTATCTTGGAAGTTCTCTAATAAACTTGTGATTATGTAAGATCACATGCAATACTTGCTGCCTAAGCTCCAAAATTCCAAACTTGAAGAAAATAATGTAATTCTGGCAGCAGCTATTCAGACTTCTATCTCCAAGGTGGTTTACTTAGGGAATGTGTGTAGAAAGTTAGAGCAGGTATCTACATAATCCAGTGACACCATAAACATATACACAACATTTCTGGCTTTCTCACACTTCTGAGAGCAGTTGTTTGAAACCCTTTTTGAACCTCCTCTCAGAGGAAACCACTCCCATGTGTGAAATCATAGAATTCAGCCCACCCAAAGCCTCCAGTGATCAGTGAGAGCCCAGGCCAGCCTGGAGTTCCACCAGTGAGACGGAGACCCTCAGCACTTGGTTTATTCAGGAGTCCAATAAAACACCACTAAAACAGAAGCAAAGCTGCTCCATAGCAAGATATCACTGTGAGAGATTTCTGCACAGAACTAATTTTGCTGGGGGTGTTGGAATTTTATAAAGACAAACTACACAGGGTGCACACAAACCCACACAATTTATTTCCACTGGTAGAATGCTGCAATGCTTAAAAAAGGGTCAAACTTGGCCTAGAACACTTGAACACAACTAGGCAATAATGACTCTGACTATCTGCAGCACAACAAAGTCTTTTTGGCACAAAACACTCTAAGAGTCAGCTAAATCAATTCTTTAAAGGCAGCTATGTTATTTTGGTAGAGTGAAAACAACAGCAAAGAATGTGTTTCAATACCTTAATCAGATTACTGATCCATCTTGTGAAGATGGCTTTCTCAAGGGAAAACTGAGCCTTAAGAGATGAGCTACATGAGTAGTCTCATATTTCCTGTCTGCATTTCTTCAGTATGGTAATAACACAATCAAATTTTTCAGTATTGACTCCCCACTTTTCCTGCCCATTTCCAAGGAACTTGTTTAGACGAATAATGAAAAGCCTGCAAAGAAGTTATGAAAAATGCAATAGTAGGGAGAAAGATTTCTACATCTAAGTAAACTGAAGGGCCAATAGCTCAGAGCAGCTAAGCATGAAGCAATTCCACAGGAACAAGGCAGTGGAGTGGACTGGAACAATCAGCATTCCCTGCCCCAGCTCACGGTGTCTGAAGAGCTCTGAGCTCGCCAGCTCCCACTCAGCAGCCAAGGCAAAGCCACAGCTACTGAAAACAACCCCCAACAAGTCATTGAACTTGGGTATTTTTAATTGTCCACCAAGTCCCTTGATGGAGCCAATTAGTAAAAGCAACTACTTCTAGAGCCAGTGGATTCCCCTAGAAAACCTACGAAGTGTCTTAGTTATGAAAAGAGGTTAAGAGTACATTCCATTTATGTTTCATTTAAAATTCTTACCTTTAATTTTCTAACAGCATCTCTTACAACTTCTGTGCCTTTGGGCTGCTCCACTTCTGTACTGCCTAGAAACTGAAAAGATTGTAATTTGTGAGCACTAAGTTATGCATTTAAAGGTCTAATCAACTTGAGTAATCTTACTTTCCAATTATTTTCAAAAAGCGTTTTGGAAAGGCAATTGTTTCAGTAGTTGATAAATAAAAACCCTTCACACAGCTATTTCCAATCAAGAAAATAAAAATAATTAAATTCTATACTAACAGTAGCATTGTCAAAATTGACTTTATAAAAACATCCTATAGAAATCTGTAAATTAGAGGTTCAAGTACCTTTTTCCACAGGGAAATTACCACTTTGGTAATAACTCTTTTTAGAAAATAATGAAAAAAATGCATACAAAATACAGATGGACGATACTTCCCATGAATCAACACGAGACAATCATTTGGATTATGTCACTAAAACATTCATACAAGATGTAAGATAAATTAAAAGAACTGATTTCCCTCTTAGAGCTGCTTGGTATAGTAACAGATTTACAGGAACTAGGCTCCAGCTTATATAAAATAAGAGTCATATTCAAGTAGTTTCTATTACAATTCATATTTTTACCAAGTAAGGTTTTAACAAAAACCAAGCTCGTGTTTTTTCATGTGTAACACACAATATTGCAAAGGGACCTTATTTCTTTATTTGTACAGTGAAATGCTTTTATTTTCTACAGAGTTACACTTGCCTTCTACTGCACTGTTACAAAAGGTATGATAATCCTGTCTGAAACCCATCTGTGTAATAAACTAATTGATTTTCTGTTGCCCAATTTTCACATTGAAGTACAGTTAAGTCACATCATGCACATGTATATGCTAAAATAACTCTAGGAAAGAAACCCTCTCTTTTTTCCCCCAAAGTACAGTTTTCTGTGTACCATGACACACAGAGGGGTGTACCATTTTTGAGTCCTAGGCATTCTGACATGAATTTAAATTTGCCAAGATACAGACAATTTAAACAGAGTAGCTCTGAAGTTTTTAGCTCTATTAAACCTTCCAAACATGTTTGGTGTAGTCAGTGTGCTCAAGGTGCTCCTGCAAAGAAACTGTGCAGCTCCACCAATAATGAAGCCTCATTAGACATTTGCTACTGACTCTGAAATATGATGTGCCACCTTGAAAACAATGGCTTGTAAATCAAAACACCATCCACATGGGCTGTCAGTATTCTCAACTATTACATTTCTCCAGCCAGGAGACCAAGGGTTTGGAGTAACAGAGCAGAAAGCTCTGCTATTGATTTGATGTCTCTCACACAGCACCTCCGATGAATTTAGACTGAGGGGGTGATCTTGCCTGGAAAAGTGACAGCTGCACAAAATGCATGTGGAGAAGGAAGAATGATTCTTGCACATGATGGATACTGCACGTGGCAGAGACAGAAAGCGAAAGGTGAGTGAATATACCAGCAAAAAACCCCAAACCAGTAAGTAAGATCAGATGAGAGTGTAAGAGGAAGGTTGAAACACCACCATTATCAGATACCTGCACAGAAGCATACTTATATCCACCACACCTGGCAGAACACAGGAGGGAGAAGTGTAAGTGCTGTAAGTTTGTGAGCACCTCAGGGTAGGTGATAGACAGAGCAGCAATCCTGCAGAGACACAGGAAACAAGAGCTGCAGGTGTGTACAAGGCTCAGTGAGCAGAGCACAGGTCACTGCTGCCCAGGGAGAAGCTGAGACAGATGCTTCACCCGTGGCTGTTTCCTAAACCTTGTGCTGTTTTCGAACTGGCAGCACCACTCTCAGTGTAGGCAGCCCAGTACTTCTCAGTATTAGGGCCAGGCCTCAGGTGGAACTGGGTCACACACACAAAGAGATGCCCCAGGTTATGCTGCCTCACCTGCAGCTGCTTCTCCAGAAGGGCACAGGGCTGCCCTACATTTTTTGTTTATTTACTTCAATCCAGATAACTGAGCTCTGCTAAATCTAAGGAAGATTCCCCATAGCTCTCCCCTGCTTCACAGTCCAAGAAGGATGAAGGTATCTTTGGTGTACTCAGTAAATCCCAGCAGCAGACCAATCTTTCCACAAACAGTACCTTCCACAAATACAGTTTTCCCAGAAGCTTGTGCCTCATGCTAATTCACACTACTGCCTCAGAAAATGTAAGCATCAAATTAAGCTTCTGCCACAGCTGGGGAAGCTGTTAAATGTCACTGAATTTTAAAGCTTATAGTAATGTTCCCCAAGCCAGAAATTACCATTTATGATCATGGAGGGGAGGGAGAAGTAGACGTCTAAGCAGAAAGATAAACTGCTGAAAGCACCTTAAAAGACTGACAAAACCTGAAGAAAAACTCATTGTGTTTGCTCAGTAGGTTATGAAAGAAAAAAAACAACCAAGACCCAGAGAATATAGAAACACCACGAGCCTTATATCAGCATTTATGGAACCTTACCCACTAGAATTCCTTAAGTCATTCACTCTCTTCCGGATGAGTGTTGGTTTTGACATTAAGCATCACCACTGAAATTCCTATTGCTCTCAGCTGTTTTGAACTGGATGTGGAATTCAAGCTTGTGCATCATAAATTATTAAGCATAGGAAAATATAGTAAGACATGTTTAATCCAGATATACAAAGATGATTTGTAGTGTTAATACCAAGAAAAATTACAAGCCTATATTATGGATTGCACTGTTTGTATTTATTTCTAACTCTTTTAATTGCAATTGTATTTACTGTAAATTCAGGTGTGTTCAAATTGCTTACACACTTCATGCTTCACCTTCCTTCTTAATTTCTTGGTAAGAGTAATAAAAAGAAAACCAGCAATTAAGGGGAGATATTCTGAATATTTGTATTAATTGGACTGTTCTGTTTGGGGAAAAATATAGACAGAATTTCAGACCAAGACAGGTTTGTAACAAAAGAATGGCTATGCACTAAAGCCTTAACAAACAGCTGATGGTTTAATGGGAGGCTTTTGATTGCTTGCTTTTTCACCTGCTCTGCACCTTTTCCATGCCATCCATCATCATTTTCTGTTTAATGTTAGGTACCAATTAGTGTGGTATTACTCATGATAGTTAAGCTAAGCAAACAGATGTATTTGCAAAGCTGGGGCTTCAGCTGCCAAGGTCACTGTGCTGTTTGTACAATCCCTGGCACACCAGGGTTTCTAGGGGAAGCCACTAACAACTAACTCACCACCCTCATGGAATGGGAAGGTGCCCATTTCATCATTTTCAGCAGATTTTTCTCACCAAATCTTGCACAAACACAGAGAACAAATATTTGTTATATCAGAAAGTTGGTCCAGCTGTGGCATGAATAATACAATTATTCAGCATGGAGTTTCTGCAACAAAAATTTCAAAGCAAAAGGGGTAAATGTGAAACCTCCCTTTCCAAGCCCAGGCTCCTTTAGGGAGCAGCACTGATCCAGAATTTTAGATGGGAGCTTGGCAAGTCAGTGTTTGTTTTCAGCGTTTGAGGTTCCCTTCTGCAACCTGACTCATACAGAACAACCAGCATATGAAACCTAAGTGGCTCCTGAGTCAAGCTAACACAAATCCTGCACTTCACTGCAGAAGAGGGAAACAGAAAATAACACTTTCCCTTTAGACTATTCACTATTAATCCTGAATACAAACTAATAAACACATTAAGTGCTTAAGTGTTCTTTACATAAGTAATGTGTTCAAATACATAATAGAGCTGAAAAATGTTTACATATGACTGCTACATCTATTTACTGTCTGCAGCTAGCAAAAAGATTATTCTTGAGGTTGGTGTACTCCATGCATGATATGCCTACTCAAACAGACACAATAGATAATTTAGGCATGCCACGAGACTCAAATATTTATGTGTTGTTTGCTATTAAGTTCATCATGATCATACTGAACTTTTGTTAGATACTTTAAAAAGTTGGGAGAAGATGACATTTAATATTTTGTATAACAGAAAGCAAGCTAAAGCCATTTTCTTTACCACACATTCTTCACTGCAGTCTGCCGTTCTTCCAAATATATTCCCTACAAAGCTGATGAGCAGTCCTTTTCCTAATATATTACTAATTCTCATTTCACTTGCAGCTGTCTCCAATCAGAAATAACTCTTATGAGGCCAACAGATCCTATCAGTCAGAACCATTTAAGTGTTCCTTTAATGTACAGTGATGTTTGCCATGAAGAAAGTGAGCTGCTGGCCAGCCACATACAAGACAAACACTTCAGATCAAACTGTTCCTAATCTAATATTAGCAGACAACCAGATGTGTTCACTCCACATGTGAAGATCTGCAAGACAATGCAGCTGCAAAGAATTAACAGACACTATTTCAACATATTAAATCAGTTTTATCACTGACAGCAACTGAGAGAAAATGCAGCCCTGTAATGGCCAGGAGGGCTGTCTTACACAACAGACAGACCCTTTGTGGGGAATATCTTTGTCAGAATGTAGGTAACATTTCCCTATGCATTAACATGAACAAGACTTTTTTTGGTCCAATTCCATTGTGAAATTATTAAAATTGCTTTTAGAGTTGTACTTTGGCTGGAGGAACTACTAAAATAAAAGGTAAATAATCTTTTACTTTGCTGGCTCAATTAAAAGGCAATTCAAGTGTAAGACAATTTCAGGCATCCAGAATCCCTTGCATTTCTGACAAACCTGCTGCTGTTCTGATGTGCCCAACAGGTCTTAGTAAAGCCAGGTGAATTGTTAAGGTTAGAAGTGCCCTTTTTATCCTTGGCATTAGCAGGAAACACTCCTGTAATTATTTCCTTGGCAATTTAGATTTTGACCCTCAACATTTTATTGGCTTTACATGCAAAGCACATCCAGGTGCTTTTCTTCAAAGCTTAGTGGGGGACAAAACCCCTAATACATGCTTAGGAAAAGTTAGTTTTACCAGACTAAAAAAAATTAATTAACAAGGCTCTTGATTACAAAATAGGCACACTTCTGAACGTTTAATGTAGACTTCCACTCTTCCAGTAGAGAGCAGTGTAGGACATTTTAATAACACAACAACATCTGTTTCCCTTTGTCATCACATTTCAATCTTAAAAAAAAAACCCAGTCTTTTACAGTGCCATATTTTTATTCTGAAATTCCTGAACATTAAAGGTTCTCTTTTATGCAGACTTAAATGCAATTATATGAAAACAGTACTTATCAAATTCATACAATAAAGAAAGGGGAAAAAACCAATGCAAAATTACAGGATACCTGCTGCCAGCTTTTGACAAATTAGCTCCTTCTACCTCCTCAGTTCTACAGGGATGCTGATTTACTGATGAAAGGAAGACAAATGTGTCCACATTGTGAGAACACCAGAACAACAGTGCATCAAATAAGAATGAAAGAGAAGTGGGACCAGTTTTGAACAAATGTCTAAGCTGTTAACCACTCCATAAGCCCAGGCGGACTTTTTGCTCAGCCTTGAAAAGTAAGCCTTTTCCATCAGTCAAACAGCAGAAGGACAACAGGGACCCTAAAACAAACAACATCTTGTATTTTGGATTCCATAAAGGGCAACAGGGACCATAAAACAAACAACATCTTGTATTTTGGGTTCTTTCTCTTCCCCCACCCCACAGTCCAGTTCCTCACCTGCAGCAGCTTCCTTGGTTCTCTACAAACACATGTTTTTGCTAGAGCACATAAATGTTTGGATTTTTCCCCTTTGGAGAGCACTTTCCTAGTGCCACCTTAAAAACAACTCCCAGGCATGATTGCCACTCAAATGAGAGCAGAAATTCAGCTCACCACACGGGAGTTTGAGGCAGCAGAGTGGCACAGACATCAGCACATTCCCTGAATATCCCTTGCTAGTCTGACCTCTAATTTTCTGCACAAATGGTGGCCCTGACACAGCAATGAAATTCTAGGTATTTTTTGAGGGAGTGTTCAAGTATTACTGGCAAAGAAGAAAGATGAATGCACAATTAAAAACATCTAAAAAAAGGTTATCTAATGGAAATCAAATACTAGCAGGTATTTCATCCATCAATAGAAAATATTTACAGTAATTAAGATATGATGAAAGAAAAATCTATTTAATAAGTTATTGTATTATTTGGAGAGAAAAAAAGACACCATTACAGAAAGGATCTTAAAATAATTGGGCTCAAAAAGCCCCACTGGCTTAACTTTCCTTTATTCTCTACAACTGCAGTAATTAAGAGCTCTCCACCATCAAATGAACAAGCAGTCATTTCAGTCTGGATCTATTAATCCATAATAAAGAACATTATTTGATAACTATAGCTCAACATATCTTTGAACAGCTGACAGACAGAGACAACAGACATTTCCCTAGTGTAGTGTACCTCACCTGGATGTGGCTCCTGCCCACATGTCTGGAAACAGGAATCCCTAGAAATATTCTGTCAAAGCTACCTGAGAAACTGAGGACATGTGGCAGCCCTAATCCTGCCTACACCTCTCTTCTAACCCATGTTCAGATATGGTAAGAAGAGAAATTATTGAGCCATTGACTGGAAGAAATCTGACATGTGGGCCAAGTCAGCTGAATCCAGCTTGGTGTAACCCTAAAGGCCAAGGAATGGAATAATTACACAAGGTCACATGCCTCCTCAAGTCCCATTGCAGCCAGAAGGGAAAGTGGCCCTCAAAAAGAACAATAAAATAGGAATATATATGTTTGTATTACCATAATCAGCTTGTTTGTAAGAAAAATTTCAGAAGGCTTTAGGACACACTTGGTAAATCTTAAATCTTCTCCAGTGTTGTCACATACTAAAGGGGCTATCAACAAGGAAAAAATAAAAAACTAAAATCCAATTGCAACACAGCTATCACAGCTGTGCTCTGTATTAAACCATCTAATTCTAAAGATAAAATGATGCTAATACAGCTAGGACTAACATAAGGGAGATGGGAGCAGGCTGGAATACACAAAGTGAGTAAAGGTAACACATGTGTGTTGTCAAGACTGTCAGTACAGAAAACACCAGTTGTACAAGAGAAGACAGCCTGCATTTCTTCAGCCCATCAATCTCCCCAGCACTTCAGAAGCACATCTCAAACTGAACCATGCCCTGAAGAGCTGTCAGACTGAACCAGAAGGTTGGAGAGGCACCGGGGGTGGTGTACCCTGACCTCCCACTGCACACACCACCCCATAGCTACCCAGACCAGAGGCACTGAGAGCAGCACAGCTGCCCCAGCCTGACTCCCACCTCAGGCACTGACCAGGAGGGAGCATTTCCCTGGCTCTGCTCACACACTTGCCAGCTGGAGCTGACTGTTCACTCCAGCTCTGAGTGTGGAGGCAGCAGCAGGAGGGTCGTAGGGATATGTCTTATAGTCCAGCTTGGAGCAAAAAAGGACAGCAAGCTCAAGTCACTTTTAGAAAATTCTTAAAAAACTTTGATGTATGGGAAAAGGGCTTAAAAAGGGAACACTTTGCCAGTGCACAAATGGCAGTGATGCTAATACCAGTAGTATATCATGCTGAAGGCCTGTTTTCCTTTTAATCCCAGGTGCACTTCCCATAGCTGATAAATAAAACCAAGGATAACATTTGGCATGTAATAAACAAGGGCCGGAGAAAATGGCAGCAGGAGCAAATTCATCACAGAGAACATAATTTCTCATCATAAATTCCCTGGCTGTGACTGGGTCACACACATTCTGTTGATAGCATTCTTTCCTTATGTGTGTTGCAAAGTTCTTTAGCCTTCACATGCAAGAACCCTGTGCTCAGAGGCTGGACAAAATGAAGGAGTAAATTAAAGAATGACACATTTCCAAACTTTATCTACTGTGCTTAAATTTGGGCATACTCTGTGTTTTCAGTTTTGGCTTTTTACACATGTGAAAAGACTTTTTTTTTTTTTTTTTTTTTTGTTGGGA
>WEZZ01021681.1:24457-59737 GCA_013400585.1 Chloropsis cyanopogon | reverse complement strand
AAAAAAAATAGTCTGATATTGTATTTAAAAATCCTTCAAAAAAGGATTTGGAGTCTTCCCTAAATAGCAAACTAATCCTTTTCACTAAGAGAGCAGGTATTGAGAAGACATTTAATCTTTGAGCTCAAGGCATGAAAGCAGAGTTCAAAATTTGGGGTCTGATTTGAGAACAGAGATTTGGGGCAGATACGCGGAAAACCTTCAGTATTACCTCAGTTCCTTATCTTTAAGCTGAGGATACTAAGTCACCCATTTCTTATCTGCATTATCATTTAATTATCCCAGCTGAGAAGAAAGCTCATGAGAGAAGTCCAAGGTCTTCTGTTGCCTACTTATTCTGAGCTTTGATCTATGACTATTTGCATCAGGGTAGCACCTACAGCCTCTCTCTCATTATTCTAGAGGCTGCACAAACATCAAAAAGATAGCCCTTAGCTTCAAAGAATTTATGATCTAATGAACTGTGATAAATTGCAGTAACCCCTTGGAAATGCACAGCACAGTTTCAGTTAGTACCTCTGAGTGTTGCTGATGAAAATCAATATAAAACATCGACCCTATTCTTCCTCATACACATCAAACAGCAAACACTAACACAAATAAAAAGCTATAACCAGCACAAAATTAACAAAGTGTTCTGTCACAGAGCATACTCTCAGAGTGCTTCAGCAGATTTCAAAGATGAAAAAACCATGTGAAGAGGTCCCACCTTCCCACCTGCCTCTCTTCAAAACCCATAATTTAAACCCCAAACGTATATCTGGTTTTAAAGATTTAAGATCAATTTGAAAACTAAGTATGCACATGCAATTTTGGGGAATGCTTTTTCATTTTGAGAATGTGTTTGCCTTTAAGAGTTTCAGGTCCTCTCAATGCCTCATAAAGTGCAAGTTGGGATATGGCCTCTAAATTCTGACTTCAGAAGACCCATAAATTCCTGATTTGAATGGATTTTTCCATAATAAACCTGTATTCATGAGTAATCAAGATTTCCCTCCCACCTAATCTTTTAGCTCTAATTGACATGATTTGTTGAGATATCTGTCCTCTTAGTTTCTCCCTACTCAGAAGCATTGGGAGCTACAGCAATAGTTCAATATAGGGTTTAAGGACCTTTCTAGTTCATGCTTCAAGTTCCCTTTTCCTCCAAATGCAACCCTTGGTTCCACACATTTCAAAGGTTTGGACATCCTTGTTTCTACATTTTCTCTCTTTTTGAATATTGAAAAATGACTTGTAAAACAATAGGATCTGCCCCATTTTGCTTTTCCCTAAAGATTCAGAATGAAGAGAATATTAGTTATGAAACACTGAAGAAAAAAAATGAAGGCTTAGACCAATGTAACCCATCATTCCCTTTTAGTAGCATATAATAATTCCAAGTGAAAATGCAAAACATTTCAACAAAGCTCTACAAATTTCTTAATGCAAATATTTCTCCTCTGCTATGTTCCAAACCAGAAATTATTAGCTCCTTTATTAAGTTACACCTAACAGTCTCATATTCAAAGTCCAGAATGCTTTTTAATACAGGCCAAGATTGGTTTTACCCTTTCTGAGCCAGAGCAATCTGAAGGAGGCATTTCTGAGAGAAATCTTTATTGCAGTCCAGGATCCACAGCTGACTAAGGTACATTGCTATTTTATTAAAGTTAATAAAGTCAGACACTGCAGCTGGTGGTTTGTCTGATGGTTTATTGAGGATGAATCCTCATGGAGATCAGCATATGTGAAACTTTTCCTGAATGGTGAACAGCCTGGCTGTTGGACAGACTCCTGCAGCCTTGGTTCTGTTTTTAAAATTGTATCCCCTTGTAGAACGTTGTTAAAAATCTTCTGCCATTCTCCTATTTATTTTCTATAAACCAGCCCTGTTTCTAGTTTATAGAAAGGCTGAGATTAAATATGGGAGATTAGAAAAAGTAATTCATCTGCAGGCCTGATTTAATTTAAAGCAAACCAATCTATAAACAGCTGTGGGGCACCAAGCCCACAAGGACAATAATCCAGATGTTTGAACCCCGCTGCCTGTTAATTCCAGTGTCAGACATGCAACTCTCTTGATACTTGACAGTGCAGAGGCTGAAAGGCCTTCTTACAGAAACCTCACATTCCCACAGCTGACAGCTCTCATGGAAACAGAGCTGCAGAGGGAATCCCCCAGGACATGCTAATGAGCCTAATTGGCAGCTTCCAGCAGACTCAGGGAGAGGCAAGGGAATAAATATGAGCAACAGAGAAGGAACAGAGAGGGATGAGGAGAGCTGAGTAAATCTTTGTTGACCCTAAGGTCCTTGCACACTCTTTCTTGCTTTGTCAATTCTGACTGGACAGAGCAAGAGACCAGCTCTGCATAAGCAGCGACATTCAGCAATTCCCTGTAGGGGCACCCCAACAGGGAAACTCTTCAGGCCCTGCAGGGTAAATAAGGCCTTGCAGTTTCATTGTCTCCCTTAAGTTGCATTCACACTTGGAAGCTTAAACTAAGCCTGGCTTCCATGTGAAAGGTTACTAGACCAACTGCTGTGGTAGTTGAAGCCTCTTACTAAGACACCAACATCACCTTTCCTCTTGAAGCCACGGGCCAGGCAGCAATCAGTTAGACTTACATAATTCCCAGAAGCATCCCTGCATCCCTGAACAGCTGACTGAGCATCCAGCTACAGCTGGCAGAGATACAGAGGGGAGGGCCTGGAAGGGGGACATGGCACAGGCCACGTAGCAGGAATACAGATCAATTTTCCAAGCTTGCAGGGATGAATTTAGAAAAGCCAGACCTCAGCTGGGGTTGTTAGTGGTCAGGAATATAACAGAGAAGGAGATGGTCAGGAAAAATGGAGCTGCACTTGCTCAGCCTGAAGGTGATGAGTCTGGTGTACACATGTCAGGGTGTATGCATGGCTGAGCGTCACGAGCTGCAAAAAATTACAACTAGAAATAAGGAAAAAGAAGTCATAATGGTAGGGAATATGTCCTGGAACTGGCTGCCAAGAGGCTCTGAATCTCTGCCCTCAATGGCATTTAAAGCTCAATTGCATAAGGCTCCGTGCTGTACCACCTGGCTTTGAAATAATTTCTCAGATGGGAATCAACTGGATCATCTCCAGAGGTCCATCCAGCCTATATTACACTAGATTCTTCCATTTCAATTCCCAAAGCAAGTCCTAATCCAAATGCAGGACAGCCAAGGGACAACTCCAACATTCAAGGATACACAGGACATTCCCTCTTCCTAAAATTGAGGGTGCTTCAAAGCCCAACAAGGACCTAAATCTTTTATAGGTTTGTATTTTCAACCCAGATTATAGTTAGAAATTATATCAGTGTGCGAAATAACTGATTTTACCAAGCTTACCAAACTTTAACTTTCTACAAAAAAAAATGTATAAAGCTCTTAAGCGGTTTAAAAATAATTTTTCTCTGATGGGAGAAGTGAAAATTAGACTGCTCAAAGTCAGAGACCATGAAAAAGACTGTAATTAAGCAGCCAGGGTGCTAAATAAAAGGATGTGATGGCAATTTATGTGAGAGCAACAAGCTGCTTGGATAGAAAGGAAACCTAAACCTTGCTCAGGATAGGAAATACTTTAGGGCTGTGGCAGATTACACATCAGCTTCAATGTAGACAAGTGGCTCTGTCTCCATCCTGTTTTATGACATTTTTAACATCTTACTGCATTACTGAGAGAGGGACTCGAATGACTTCTCAGATCCTATGCTGAATGCCATTAATTAGTATGAATGATTTGTGATTCCTGCCCAGAAACTCTAGCTCCCATAACTCACTTGCATTGCAAATGTTTCATAGCTGTAACTGAAGTTACGTCACCCAGGACTCAGAAATTTCAAGGAAAATGGAGCTTATGAAAAGCCCAAAGGATGACAAGCAGAACCTTAAATAAAGAAGATAAACCTCAATAAAGAAGATGATACCCATGGAGAACAGATCAAGAGCTACTGGTTCGTCCTTCAGTTGGAGTTTATAACGTATTGACAAACATGACCAGTGGTTTTTTATCTCACTTTGCCAATTAAATTAACTCCTGTAATTTTTTTTTGTTTTTTTAACTGGAACCCACCACAAATATTTCATTGCAACACATAGGGCCTAATGTTTCCTTTTCTGGAAAAAGGAAAGAATTAAAATATTATCCATCATACTAAACTGCCTTGCATTGCTATACACAAATGGACTTTAAGGAAGAAACACTGGAATTGTTCATAAGTTTGATTCATTTCTTGAAGGAGACCCTCTTCTGGAGAATAAGAGCAATCAAACCAAGTCTGTTGAGAGTACCTGTTGCAGACTTTAAATATTTTATATTTCATTTACATGTTTATTCATCTTTGGTATAATGAGCCCCAAATTTAATGACCGTAATGTATCAGAAGTAACTAATAAGTTCAAATTTACATTCCCTTGTAAAATTACAGTTTTTTGCTTTCCTATCTCATTTGGATATTTTCACAATACTAATTTTTCCTGTGCTTAAACACTAAATTAATCATGATCACATGCAAGACATTTCAGTACTCTAATGGAAGTTAATTGGTATTACGTTATTAATTCTAATTATAATAAATTTAAAGAAGGAAAACTCATTATTTCCCATAATTTCTCTTCTACTGCAGTAGTTTCTAATTTTCAACACTTTTGTGCTCTGTTTGAAATATCTTGCTATATCTAGCTTCACCACATATCTTAAATATACTTTTTAATAGTGTGCCTTATAACTCTGCTGACTTGGGAAATCTACATACAATTTGCCATTCTGCCTTTTTTCATTACTTTCAGTGATGTTATGATCATTCTGCTGAAATGCTGACTGGATAGAAAAAGAGAATTTCTATAGCAATAGCAAAAACAAAAATTGTAGTAGAAGTGCAGTTTACGCCACAAAAACGTGTTTTTGATAACACTGTACACAAATGATAGCAAAATGCAGATATTCAAAAGAAAGAACTGCACCAAGAGCCCTGCTACCATAGTGACATCATTTGACCAAAATACCTGCTCCACAAGAGCACTATTTGCCATTCCTCAATGAGGAAAAAATACATGGAATAAGAAATGGCACATAGAATCTAAATAAACTGTTTATTGTCCTACAGTGAAGATGAATAGTTTTAGGCACTGCCAAGGGAGGTCTTTTATTACAGACTCACAGAATCATTTGGGTTGGAAAAGACCTTCCAGATCATTAAGTGTGATCATGACTAAAATGAACAATGGAAAAAAGGAATTAACTCCAAGCTTTCAAATTAAAACCACTACATCAAGAATCAAACCTGCAGCCGACAACACAATAACTTGGAAAGCGAGTGTGAAGCAAGCATTGGGCCAGTGGCTGTGTGAGCACTGGGGAGCTGTGACACCTCTTGGTAAAACATCCTCCCAAGGGCTGAACCTGCCATCACCTGCCATGGAAAAGAGCAGCCAACACAAACACCAGGCTGGCAAAGCACAACCTCTCGTCTGCTAAATGGAAATCTGTGCACGTGGAAGTTTGATAGAAGCCAAAAAACAAGCAAGTGACTCTAAAGGGGATTGCAGACACAATGACTACAGAGAGAGATAATAAACATTGTTGGCTGGGGCAGCTTTTGGTTGGCACAAAGGCACCACTCAGGTGATGACAACCACCAGCCCTTTTTTAAAGGCTGCAGTCTTATTCCATTATCAAGTCACACTTTGATCACTTTTGCTTTGCAGAAAGGAAGCTGGCCTCAAATCAAAAGAACTACCTTAAGGGCAAAAGAGAGGTTTTTGTTTTGTTTTTTTTTTTTTTTACAGTACAGAAAATAACACAAACATCTCTTCTTAATTAAGGATTGTTACAGAAAAAGTTAACACAGAGGAAAAGTTTGGGGTTGCCTTACAATTTTTTATCTGGGTGATATTAAAACTGTCATGCCACCATATCAAAATGAGTCTTTATTTGATACTGTATTAAAAAAATTCTAAATTATCTTTCTGGGGAAAAAAAAAAGTGTGACCAATATGCTTTCATTTATAGCGAGACAGTTAAAAAATATATAGGACCACTAACTGGTGTCAAAATTCTGGCTTCACTAAACCAAGGTTACATATCCAGAGCACGCTGAAGTGTGAGCAATCTTATTATCAGTGCCTTCTGGTGGACCAAGACATCAGTAAGATAAGAAAAAAAAAAAAGGACCCAAGAAAAAACACTAAACAAACACAAAAAAATGGCAGTAACAGAACAAAAGCAAACAAAAATCCGAAGAGGGAAAATAAACACCCCTGTCCTATCCCCCCCAACCCCCACAAATAAAAAACCCCAAAGCCCAAATCCTCATAGGTTTACACCGTGCAAACCACGCCAAAATCAGCAAATTTCAAAACAGCGAAGTAGGAGTGGTCGTGTTGGAAAAGAGAGAGAAATTCAAGATACTTTTATATTTCAGGGCTTCCTTAGGAGACCCATGGTTCCTGGATTTTACTTGCAGAAGAAACAACTCAGCTCATGTTTTTTTGCAAAGAGGATTTATGGCTATAAATCATCCTGAGGGTGCATGTTCTAAGAGATAACACATTACTAATTCTCTGTTAAAAAGGTCCTCTCCAATTGGTAGAGAAAAAAAGGCCAGTTGTTAATACTGCAGTATTCTTTTAATTTCCAGTTAACTTTGGTAGGATTTTCTTTTCAATAACAGTCAACTCATGAACTGTGTTTTATCAGCAAGCTGTCTTAGGAATCAACAAAACCTTGTCTTTCCCAGTGAGCTCTCCCCATGATCATCTCAAATTAGTGTCAGAGAAACTATTTTTGTGTCTTATAAAGAACAGAAACCACTTTTCCATCCACAGTAACTGCATCCAAAAAACTATGGAGAATACAGCTCCCTTGCTCATGGACAAATAACATCTCTGGTTTCAGTTTCATCAAACTGATTTGATTTTCTGAACATGTCATTCTTCACTCACATGACTACTTTTGGAAATAAATCAGATCAAGTGTTCTCTTTTCTTCCCATCAAACATGGAAGATACATGAACTGAGTTTTAGAGAATTGGAACAATTTGGGCAAAAAAATTAATGAGTCCTGTTCAATTCTTGTGTTATGAAGATTTTCTGAAGCTTTTAATCATTATTTCACAGCATAGATACAAGTTATGAAATCAATGAGACATTTCACTTAAAAACCCAAATGCTGCAAACCCCAAATAAGGTACTGATAGATACATACTCTCCTATTAAAGTGAAAAATACTGCAAAATTTAATGAGAATGATACTTGAGAACCAAGGTGGAAATATCATCTAGATTTATTATTGTTATGCCTGCGTATGCCAGCTAAGTTCATAAAACCTGTGTGAATTTATTCCAGGTGTCATTAAATAAAAAGAGTAGGGAATCCCATACCCTTTACGCTCCAGTTACAGAGCAGAGCAATTTTTTGCTTGCTTTGAATCAAATAACTGATAGCTCCAAATAAGAATTTTTTAATGTGATCCCAATTGAAAAATGGGTTAACTTTCTTAAAAAGAAATAAATGAAACAAAACCAAAACCCAGCATATGTGGTATTAAAATTTTCAGTTTCCTGCAAGTGTTCTGACAGACCTTAGAGGCCACCACAAAGGTGGAGGAGGCCCTGGAATAAACAACAAACAGGAGCAGAACTGGAGAGGACACTTAGGCACATATCAGCCTAAATAAGTGGAAAGACATTTTGGACCAAGAGTCTTCCTAACCAGGCTGAGAGCAGAGTTCCTTTAGGCTGGAATTCTCCATTCTTTTCTTCTGCTCCAGAAGTTGCTGATGGTGTTGTTTCTACAGTTACCACCATCTTAGCACCATTTTCTTTACTCTAATTCTTTTTCTGCACAGCTGCACTGACACCTACTCACCAGATCTGCTCTTAAGCAAGACAATGAAACATGAAAGATAGAGGAGGTTTCTTTTTTCTCTCTCAAAGACCAGAAATGAACAGACACGGTTCAGTTCTTTGAAAAAACTCATGGTTTCAGCTTGCTCTTAAAACACATGGCACAGTCACCACAGCAAGTAATCCTCCCTCTCAAGAAATGCAATATAAAGCCAAGGTATCTGGCAAGGCTATTCAGTGAAATGATAATACATCCTTTGGACAAGAATTCAGTTGGAGAACACACAGAATAAAAACATGTTCAAAACCTGGCAACTGTGAGAACGAGACTCCACTTTCCACTACAAACACTTGCTCGCCATGTGGCAATACTAAGCAAAAGAAAACTGCAAATACAAAAAAAGCAGGGAACACTCACATAGAAACCTGGGTCCTGGCCTGTGAAAAAAATATTTATATATATATATATGGAAATATAAATTTTTGACATCAAGACTTTCCACATTGATTTTTTATTAACACCATTTTAAGAAAGATTTTTATGTTAAGAAATACCAGTCATAAGAGAACATCATCCAGAGCAACCCACAATAGAAATTTATTGAATTATACTCTGTGTGAGCAAATAATTGCAGATTACTCAGTTTACTCTGAGTCATGCAAATGGCTGCATATTTTCTCCTCCTTCTAGCAAACTATCTTCTAAGCTAGTATTTAGGTAAGTATTTAGGAACCTTTAGGTTCTAAGATATTTAGGTAAGATGCATTTCCTGTCGAGGGATGTCATTAGACAAATCAAACCATTACTTAAATAAACTTATCTCACTGTAATTGGGACAAGAAAATAAAAGTAAGGCTTCTGGCTTTACTGTGCAACAATGCCATTATTCTTCTACCACATTTCCTGAGTATTTGACATTTCAATATATCGAGCAGACAGGGTTGTTACTCATTGCCTTTGATTTTGTTCAAAAGAAGTTTGTGCCATTAATTTTAATAATGTTGTAAGCATGCAGCCTGATGTTAAATTCCTTTGCACTCAATTCCCATTCATTTAAAAAAACATTATCAAGCAGAGCAGGAACACTAGCTTGCTTTCTAGTAAACAATAGCTCAAAACAAAAATCAACTGGCCATTCAAAACAACATTTTCACCTGCAAAACAGCCATTTACTAAGTTTGTCTTCATTATTTCATCTGACAAGTCTATGTATCTGCAAATTTCAAGTTACAGACAAGATAGAATGTGCTATGTTCTAAAGGTATAAGGAGAAAATAACTTTGTATTTTCTTACCTTTGCATTATAGGGAATATAATGCTTTGATAAGGCTTCAGGAGTGTGCATCCATGTTTTGTCTACAGAAAAGCAAAATAAAAGAAGCACTGAATAGGTTTTCAATTGTTAACTTACGTATAATAGTATCTCTGTGGAAAAGTTCAACAATCATCCTCTTACTCAAAAAACTGAAATAATTAGAGGGGCTGGAGGGAAATATCTCACACCTTCCCAAACATTTAAAAGAAAGAACCTGCTTCTTTCTGTTGGGCACACTTCCTATTTTAACCAACTTGGTTGAAGAACTACATAAGAACTACAACTCTTCCCCCAAATGTATTAATTGGTCTGAGGTGTTTGCTGTTTCTGCCTCAGATCAGTATTTCCTGCATCCTGCTGTTTAAAGCACTGACTGCATCTTATGCATCTAATGATGCTTTTTTGATGAATTTTCTGCTTTTTCTGATAAATTATCAAGACATTTAAAGGGACAAACAAAAAATTATCCAAGCTGTAACTGACAGAAGAAAGCCCTAATCCTTATAAAAGAAAAAAGATAAGGATCAGATTCCTAAGTTTTAGATCTGATTTATAAGTTTAGATCATCTGTAATTTTTCCATACATATGCTAAACAAATTTGCATATTCACCCTTTAACTCTCCCATTACAAGACTGTGTTATTCTCTTATTTTTCCTGCAATGTGGACATAATTCTGGAATTTTTTATCAAGTACATCTTCTCCTCTTATTTTAATGGCCTTTGTTTTGCACAACTTAAGATGGAATTCCAAATGTTATGAAAGAGCTTTTTATTTCAGTCTTAGAAACAAATTTTCAAGGCTTTCTCATTTGAGAACATTTAAGAAAACAAAAATGTTCAAAAATACTAATTTTCATTACCACACATTTGGGAGAATCTGTAACTCTAATTCATGTTTTATATGACATATACTGAACATTTTGTAGTATTTTCTAACTTGAGACTATCCTGGTTTAAATGAGCATGAATTAAAGTCACAAATCTGGAACTTTATTGAGTTAAGTAACAGAATAACAGCTTAAAGCAAAATTCTACCCTTGGATATTCACAATTCCATTTGCCTTTATGGGGAATTGCAGTAACAGTAATTACTAACTTTTTTGTTAGTTACACTTGAGGACAATAAAATTCTGTTCACTTCAAACTGTTGACGAGCAAAAGCTGTGACAGTGATTGACACTAAAGCAATAATTAAATATTTTAGATTATGCAGGAGCAAGAAAACCATTAAACAAGATATTCACCAGTCACCACAGTAACAGGATCAGAACTACAAAGCTGGGAGAATTCTTTTTTCCCTGAGCAAATTTCATTCTAGATGGCAGCAATGTTCAGCTCCATTACTGAAGAGTGATATTATCACTTCTTAATTAAGGAGGAATGATTTGTCCATTCAGCAGCACCCAGGAGGATAATTGAAGTGGCTCTTCCTTTTAACTGTGGCTTGTGATCGGACTGCAGAACCAAGAAATCATTTCCCAGAATATTTTAACACCTGAAACCTGATCTCTACTTTGACACAATATCAAAGGCTGATGTTATCTGAAAGTGCAAAATGACCATATACCAGTGAATGTGTGAGCTAGGCCTGGCAAAACAAAGCCTGTCAGCTCAGGAGATAAGCTGAAGCCCAGCCAACAGCCGGTCACTGGGCTCGCTGGCAAGGCCAGGCATGGGGAGCTGGCACTCAGGGGACAGGGCTGCTCACTGCCCCAGCCTGCTCTGTGAACACCTCACAGGGCCAATTTCAACTCCTCCAGGTGCAGGCACGTTGGGTTAATTTACCCAGATCCTTCACATTACTATTTACTAGCTTCAGTAGGGATACAGTCATATTTATACACTTATAAAGGAAAATTTAGTAAAAACAGAGCACTGAACCTCCTAAGGAAATTGCAATATTCTCCACTCATTTTATGCCTAGTACCACCACAAACAAGTGACAGAGCTGTAGCTTCTAAAGCAATTTTACAGGCAGGCAAGTGGCTGACAGGTACCATCAAACCTTTCTATTCCTTGCAAATGTTTCTTCCTCCCTTCTACCCATCAGGACAAATTCAAATCTGAAGAAAAATGTTATTTAGTTTGGGAGTCAAGTGTGAAATGATAGTCTTAATTCAGCATCAGGTAATCTTTCCAATTTTATTATCATGTACAAAGCTTTACTTAAAATGTTTCTGTGAAATCATCAAGGTGCCTACCAACAGTAATGTGACAAAGATTCCAGCAAGGAATAACACTGCCAGGCAAGTGTTGCTGTAACTGTTGGTACCCCTGATTGGGAGGAAGATCAGGAAATATGGACAGTGCTCTCAGCTCAAAATGAAATCAGTAACTTAGTGAGGTACCAAAAGACACCTGGCTCCAGGAGTCTTGTGTTAAAATAGTCCAACATTCAGATGTAGATGCACAGACACTGTGACACAGCTACTGAAGATTTCCTCTGTCAATGCAAGTCCATTTCTTAGAGGCAAGTAATAATTACAGAGTGGTGGTACTTAGGAAAGAGCTCTTAATACTAAACTAAATCAATACAAGGCAAAACCCAGCCTGATAGCAAAGATGTACAAAAAAATCATGCAAGCTATTATGGGGTAGTTTTGTTACCAGCATCTTCTTCTGAACTGTAAGGTCTGATTATGGACTTAGACCACCCTCAGCAGCTGTTTGAAATACTGAATTGATTTCACAGCTGTTGAGAAAGACCAAATTTCAGACATTTTGCATGCAATAAACCAGAAAAACATGAAAAAAGAAAACATAAAAAAGAAGTATTGATCAAATATCTGATGTAGATATGGCTTGTGGTTTGCATGATCCCTCACCTAATTTAATTTTTAAAGAGTTTCCACAGCTTAAAACTTAATTATTCATTCTGAAGCAACAAGCAAAATATGAAACCCTACAATGAAAATCACAGTTCACATTATTATTTTATTAGTTACACAGAAAAGAGCTCTAGACACTTCCCAGCTAAATAAAACAGTAGGTCCTAAAGAAAGGACTGAAAGCCCAGATAAAACCAAACCTGACAACCTGCATCTAATGTTAACAGTAACAGAAAGTGAAAGGACTCCTGCTGTCACACTGGGTGAAAACCACAGTTATTTTAGCTCTTCTCTGAAGTTCTTAATCCAGGGTGCCTCAGAGTTAACATTAAAGTTTTAAAAAGTGCTCAGCTGTTTCTTGAGAATTATGAGGTTTTGAGAATTATGAGGTTTTGAGAATTACGAGTTTGAGCCATTTAGAGTCCAATAAAACCCATGCTTAACTGAGGTATGAGAAATTCTGAGTGTGTGGTGGTTTTGCCACACTCACTGCCACTGAGTGGAACAAGAGGTGAGGAAAAAGCATCACCACTCTGCTTTCCAGGGCAGGGGTAAACCACAGCCCTGACTACCCAGGATTGGCAATCCTGTGTGGAGCCTCTCCTCAACACCCCAGCATGGGCACAGCGTGCTCAGTGTGTGGCACAGGCACAGAGAGCCCCCAGAGCAGCAGCACAGCAGCCTGCCCGGCTTTTAAGGGAATTGCACTTGGGTGAGACCACCTCAGGTTTTGTTCCCTGCCAGCAAACTGCATCAAGTTGACACTGGGAGACCCAAGGGTCTGACAGCCTAAATTGCAAGGGTGGAGCTGGGCACTTCCATGGGCAGAGGATTAATGCTGCTCAGAATTGAGCCTCCTCCCCTTTCTAACCCACCTGAACCATCCATTAAAAAGGAGAGGCTGCTTTCCAATGTGCATTTCACAGCACCTGCTCGGCCCCATGCAGTTGGGTCCCGTTTTTGAGCCAGGGCAGAGGCACAAACGTGTGCTGACAAATCCCACACTGAAGGCAATCGACTTGGGGACTTCACCAGGGACCCTGAGCAACGGTGCTGCACCCAGGGCAGGGTGGCATTAGGTGAGATAACAGCACAGCTGACCATTTATCCACCAAACAGGAACGTGCCAGCAGTGCCAAGAAATCGTTCTCCCTTTGAGATTAATTTCTCTGCATATTACTGCCCAAAGAGATTGCAGAATGGCATTTTCACAGTGCAGCTTTAGTTAACTGCCTCCCTAAATCCCATTGTCATTATTAATTCATTAACAATAAGTAATGTTAATTAATTATGTTTCTAAAGTGTTTATGAAAGCATTTTAGACCTAGTGGCCGTTCATTTAATACAATGAACAACTCTGATTTTAACTTTTTCTTTTTTAGCACCACAGTAAAATTACGGTGATTTCTAAAAGATAGAAACTAAACCCTTTATTCTTTACTTATGTAAGTATTGTTTTACTTACATACTTTACAATATCTTTTCACACTGATGGATGCTTTTATTGCTAACAGAGTAAGTCTTTGAACTGTCTTTTCTGCCTGTTTTAAAAAAACTTGGTATGAAAAAAATATTTTTTGTGACAAGCAGCCTAATAAGAGTCTCCTGAAGAAGATGCCATCCTAAAAGATCTGTAATACATCTAGGTATTACTTCCTCAGGAATAAACAGCTTACTTGCTTCAGTGTATGTACATAAGTACTCTCTCTTTCATTATTCCTGGATTATCTATTTTTCTGTCAAGAAAGAAAACCTTCTCAACAAGACATGAAAGAACTGTCACACTCTTAAATAATTTCCTTTATTCTGACTGCAGTAGAAACAGGCAAGTGCTCACAAAGCCTCCCTTATGCTGGTCAGGCAGCAAGGTACAATCTGTCTTTTTGACCACTGGAGGTAGCACATGAACAGATAGGCTGAGGCCTCAGACTTACTGTTTGGCACCAGAGTTTTCATCAGTATATAATACCAAAATATTCCTAACAAACAAATCTAGCCATATTATTGCATTGTTCAGCTGCAGCATTTGTTCCAGCCACCTTCTAGAGCAACGACTGAGTCAAGTCTGGGTGTCTGATAGCAGTAATTTATTAAAGTTATTAACAGGTTACAGTGGCAAAGCAAATGAAATTATGAGTCAGAGCCTTTCTTAGAAACACATAGAGAAAAATGTCCATCAATATCACATAGCTCAAATCAATCACATAGCTCAAAAATAGTTACTTGTGCTATTTTTTCTTTTTTATCCCCAAACATGAGGTCTGCTTTGGATGCATATTTACTTTTTTGCCAAGAAAAGAGCCATATCTCCCTAGAAGAGAGTGAGCTTGGCAGAGTGCTCTGCCTGTGTCCTTCTCCCCTAATATTTAGGACCTCGTAAATGGTTTTTAACAACTGATTGCTGTAATTGCAAAATGGTGTCACAGAATGCTGGATTGGTATTGGTACAAAATGAAATTAAGCCTAGTATTTGCATTTCCTTCAACAGTAACATCCACTGCATCACCTACACATTTAATACTGTATGTTTTTGAGATGTGGATGCTAATATGTGAGCTTTGACAATAAAGGAAAATAGAGTGAAAGTGTTAGTGCAACTGACCAGTGATTAGCAAATCTGAGTTTTTGCACTATTGATTTGTTAATGTTAAGAACTTTTAACAACAAATAAATCTGTTTTAACAACAAATAAATCTATAAAACTATTTAGCCCCTGTCTCATATGTCCTCTAGTTACAACAAGAGCTCAACTGTCTTTGATAAAAGCTTCTATTTGAAGTTAAAAAAGATCACTAACATAATTTCAGTGATCACATTTTTGCAAGTTTTCACTAAGATCTATGTAGACATCAAACCTCCAACTCTGTATTTCACTTTTGTAGTCTTGTTGTAGAAAGAGTTCAGTGAACTATTCCAGTATTACTACAAATAAATTTGGAGGAGTGTCAATTAAACTCGTAAAAAATGTTTAAAAAGCAAGTTTCTGAAGAATTTCTTGCTGTTAAAGAATATTTTGTAAATAGGTCAAAACAAAGGAAAAGGAGCAAAAATGACAATCTCAATATACAATTAAAACAGAATTCTAATTTTCTGATTCCAGAATACTGAAATAATGTGATATAAAAGTTTAAGTGGAGCCTTCTTTAAAATTCAAACTGGAAGGAGAAGAAAGGAGTTTGAGCAACCAATGAGAACAACTAAAATATATATATCAATAGCTTCCACTTGCTTATGTCCCTAAGAAGTATGTACCATCCTTTTATGTCCCAGAAGGTTTTGATTTCACAAAACAGGGCTTTCCTGAGTCATCTATTTTGGATGTTCTCTGCAATTTTCCAACAGCTTTATAAGACAAATTCTCATGAAATCAAGTAGCCACTGTGATTCCTATTAAGGTCTGGTTTTTACACCCCTAATTTATTTCACACAGGATAAGATATTTTGCCTGCAACTAGATACCCATCCAGTAACCTCACAGTCTATCTGTGTAACTCAAGTATTTAGGCTGTGGCTGTGTAAATTTTAATAGGGTAGAAGCCAAAAAGCTTCCATGCTGTTCCCATTGTAAAGCCAGTATTTGTGCCTATGGCTCAGCAGCACAAATGTGCTCTGGAAAGGAGCTCCTAAGGTTTGGGAGAAGTAACAAATAGGTATTGCTGTAAATATAACTGTTAACCTGCCAAGAATATTCCTTACAGCAGGCAAGAGATAAGATCAGTTCTGCAACACCTTTTTGAAGGTAACACAGATAAAATAAGCAACAGGAAATTATCTTCCTATTCTTATGGGACCAGAAAGAAAAGAAAAAAAATCAGGCTCAGCTGCACAGAGCCAAGAATCCTTCAGAGAAGGTTTCCAGAGCACATTGCTCATCTGTATGCCTCCTCTGAAGACATACTGTAATCTTTTTTTTTTTCCCCTAAACAATTAGAGCTGAACCTTCTGCTTTCAGAATGTGAATATACCCCCATAAATATGTGCCCAGCTGCATACAAATATTTACAAGCACACACAGTGTCAGACTGAGCACATCCCTGTCCCACCAAGAGAAGACCACTGGCTCCTTGGCAAATGAAGGTGAAAACCCTGCAAGGTCTCCTTCCTGGTGTACTTGAATGGGAGCTGCCACAGCCTAAGGAGAATAGTACAAACAGTACTTAAAAAAAACAAAGTCAAATTACTGACTTTCCCCACTGAATATTCGTTTTCCACATGATCTCACATTTAGAAAGACAAGGAACAGTAACTGGAATACATATGACTTCTTTGTGGAGGTGTTATAAAACTATTAAATGATTTTTGCGTCAAGACCAGCTGAACACAGAAATATTTGTTATGCCAAAAAAGCACCCTCTTTTCCTCCCACCCTTCACTCCTGAAAAAAATTTTGTTCAAGGAAATCCTACAAACATCAAGCAGCAGTTTTTTTGGTGGTAGGGACAGAAGAGGAAATTTAGGCCTAGGTTTGGTTTGTTGAGTTGTTGATTTTTTGGGATTTTTTTCTCTCTCCTCGGTAAGGTGAATGCTTTTATGAAAGAACAAAGTGCAACCATAAGAATATCTGAAGATGACAGTGGTGCTGCTTACATTCCTTTAAAACTATGTGGGTATATCCTCTTTATTTTTTTTTATCATTACTCTCAATGTAGTAGTCCAGCACACAATAAGCCATTTTTTAAAATCACTGATGTGAAATAGCCTCTGACAGAAGGATAATATTTACTTTAGGACTACACTTATCCCCATCACTCTTTTAGGCCTTCACCTATTGTCTTCTTATTAAGAGATAAAATATAAAACAAAATATTTTTCATCTCTGGAATACAGCATATGTCTATAATAAAAATGAAGACCACATTATAGCCAGTCCATCCACATAAAAGAGCATCCTATAACTTTTGATTGCAGTTTTTTATGTCAGCCCCTGCCCATCAAATGCACCTGTCTACACTTTCATAAATAAGACTCATAAAAAGCCATTGCACAGAAATATTATAGCTGAAACTCATGATTTACTTCAGATCATTACTTCAATATATTCTATTTAGCATTATAAAGACCATCTACATCTCAGGAGCTGGTAATTGGCAGTAATTATCCACCTTATTAACTGCTATCATACAGAAAAAAAACCCAGAAAATTTAGATTCACACATACATTGAACTTCATGTCATAAGAAAAGTAAGGCTGACATTCTTTATGGGAAAGAGGACCATTGGGGTGCAATAAAGAAAAAAAACTAAATGTAACTGCTACATCTTGCACAACCTCACCCATTTCAGCCATTGTAATTCAGTAGACATGTATATCTACATTTTTAGCACTGTTTCGTGTCACTCAAAGAGCTTCAAACTTTTGCTCACAGAGGGTTTGGATTACAGTCATTCCTTATTTAAATATGTCACTATCTGGAAAGAACAATAGTTTTCTCTCACATTTCTGATGAGGCAAAAGCCAGGAAATACTAGTTATTTTTTCCTTACTTTTATGCACCAGTTCTTACACCAGCATCTTTTAATAGAAGGATGCAGGATCAGTAAAATGTGCCAAACTCATTTATGCAAGGCAACTCCATTCACTAAAATAAAAGAGCAAAACAAAGCCCCTATAGTTAATGCTTTCTATTTTATGTGAATAAATATCATGATCCATGAATGGAAAACAGAATACTTGCTTTTGTACAGTTTGTAGAGTCAGACAGTATTTCTGCAACTGAGAATTTTCTCCATAACACTTATTTGTTAGTCCAACCAAACTCTACTGAAGTCAAGAGAGATGCTATGTTGCTTTAAATGTTTTCTTTCCCCCATATTTAAACATGCAACTTCAAACAGCAAGTGCTGGTATCAGCTTTAAACCTGAAATGAACCTTTTTGTCAATATTAGTGCCTACAGTTTGTTTCTCTGTTATACAAACTCATGGTTAACAGAAGAGACCAGATATCACCACCTGGACTGCTGAAAGATTCCATTTATTTATCATTACCTGTCTAAGTACTTTCTGAAGCAAGCTGAATTTGTTTAAACTTCACATTTTCTTATATTTTTCATTTCAGCTTGATTTTTTTCAATTTGAGATCTAAGCAGATCAATTTAGCCTTCAACCAAAATGACTATCGGACTAGTAAAAATAATTCCAACTCAAATACAAGCAAACTCACCAGTTCTGGTTTGTACTAAATCTTGGGCAGTCAGGCAATGGCTATAGCACTTTTTTAAGGCCAGAACACTCAGCACACCTTGTCAGCTGNACAAACTCATGGTTAACAGAAGAGACCAGATATCACCACCTGGCCCAAACCATGACCCTCAAGAATAAACTTACACCGAGTACTGCAGATATGATTTCTGTAGTAAAAAACTGTGCCTCAAAATGAAGTACTGGTAATGCTGAAAGCAGAGATGTGTGCTCTCAAGAGCACTGCTCTGATTTATGAAAAGCTGCTGTTCCCATAACAGATTCTCTCCATAAACACTCATGCCACACATCTTATCTCTAGGCAACTTTTGCCTGTAAAGGATCAGGATTAATTTTAAAAAGAGCTCACTTTCTGTCTTAGCAGCTCACATTTCATGGAAATTCTTTTGTGAAAGCAGAGGTTGCCAGCCTCCAACAGAAGAAAAAGGGGGAAAAAAAAGTGAAGAAAGCTTGCTTTTAGTGCTTCTTTTCTTGCTTTGTCTACCAGCGTCTGCAAATTAAATAATCTCCTGAACATTTAGAAGAAAATTTCTGTTGCTTGATTTAGGTGATGGCATGAGAACAGAGCTCATCAGCAAGAACAGCACAGTCATTCTGGTGCCCAGTTTGCTTGGGACAAAAAGATGGGAGCTATGGGAGCTAGCACAATGAACGGAGCATTTATTCTGTAAATCTGCCCAATTCAGATATAATCTCTGGCTGTTATCCAAGTATCACCTACATCTGCTTAAATTACCCTTACAATCCTATGGATTTAAGGCTATTGTTTTTGTAGCTTCAAAGTAACAGAGCACTGCAAACTTGTAATTCACACAAACCCTACCAGCACTGCCAGAGTTTGGAAACTGGTCTGGGTTTAGCAAGAACTGCTTGGGAAGCCACAGCAGTCACACTTAATGCCTCCGACTACCCACACTCCTGTGGACAGAAGAAACTCATCAAGAAATGGAAATAACTGTACCTATCAGGGAAAAACCAAATACTATAAAGGAAGTTCAGCAATTTAAACTGTTTTTAAATGCAGTTATTATACATGAACACTGACAGAGCCGAGTTCTTCTGAACTTCAATTTGCATTAAAAATATGTAATTTAAAATATGTAATTTTCACTTATTCTTGACAATTGCTTAACTGAAACTTGTTTTTTTTTCCCTAGGGTATGAGAATGGAAATGTCATCAGTGTTACTATGAGTAAAATAAGTGGATGACAGCATTGAATTCCTCTGTCTCTGCAGGTTCTGAATCATTATTAGGAATCCACACTAATTGCATTTCATTGTGCCTGACAGCTTTTATATGATACTTTTTTCTTGTTGGGGTAAGAAAACAACACATAAAACCAGCTGAACGACAAAGCAAATACCTTTGAATACAATGAAATTCCAAAAATTTAGATAAGGACTTAGTAAGAAATCAATAAGAATTTTCTTATGAAGACATGAAAACAGAGAGAAGTTGAGACCCTTCAAATAATCCCAGCAAAGTGAGGATACCACTTCACAACCTGACTATTAAGGCAAGATGGAGAATGCCAAGGACAATATGAAATAGTGAGAGAGCATTTTAGCATTCTGGGTTCAAGTCAAAACTCTGAGAAAATACCCAGTAAAACACAGCTGGTCTGTTTCTGAAACATGGCAGGCTGAGCTTCAAACATTATCAGAAGTCATTAGGAAAAAAAAAGGGAAAATAATTACATGGTCTCCTAGACAAAACAATCTACAATCCCCAAGTTTCTTTCTCAGTTGTGATAAATCAATCCACAATTAAAGAATACTGAAATGGTTTCTCAAATGATCTGGAAGAAGCCTGGCAACTCTATCAAACACCTGAAAGGTGCTATCTGTTGACAGCAATGTTACAATTACCTACAAAAGGAAACACATTAGTGCTTAAGGACAGCACAGACTATGGGTTTAAGCTTATTTCCTCCTGCTGTCAGGGTATTAAAAGATCTTTCATCCTATTTTGCAGCCTTTGTGAAGAAGTGTATCTTCTTTAGTGGTCACACAAAAGGATATTCTGAACTACTTCTCTTCCCTTGATTCATCTGGCTTTAACAAACAAATGCTCTGGACACACAAGGATGCAGTGATGCTGTCATTTTGTGTTGGCCTAAGTATGCAGATTCCTTTTATTTCCAGCTTTGATATTGACACCAAAGCAGAAATTCTTGTTATATAAACAAAATATTTATACTCAGTCCAGCTGAGGTTACACCTACTTATTCATGCAAGGGCTTCATCTCAGTGTGTGCCACACTTAGGCATCTTTAAAAGAAAAGATGGAAAATAAAGAAATGAGACCTACTGAGTATTTTCTACCTTACAAACAAACTGGGGAAATATCAACAATGCTGTCAGTAAAAAAACAGAGCTTCACCCCTAATGCTCCTTCTAAAGACTTATGTTTAATCATAAACAGTCCATGAAAAGAGACTAAGCAAGCCAGAGGAGCAACATATATAACTCTGAATATTTAGTGCTTTGATATCCTTTTGGAAAGCACACCATTTCAGACTGCTACAAATCCAGAATAGCTTCTTACTGCTAAAAATATCCTGCTGTATGAGATATTTCAAGTATATTAAAAACACAGTTGGAAAAAAAAGCTTCTCCAAGAATAAGAATCCAATGAATATATATAAAAAAGAAAAGTCACTGACTCTTAGAAGTTCTAAAACCCTCCAGCACCTCCTTTGGTGTGTGCAGGCAAAAAAAGAAAACAGAATGTGTATTTTATGTTTGTATATTTACATGTGTGTGTGTAAACATATCCTGCAATAAAAAACACATGAAATTCAACATCAGCCTTGGAATGCAGAAAGCTCTGTAACTACCAACCAAGAATGCTTTGCTCTGTACATCTTCTAGAAGGCTGCTCATTTTTATCTAGATAATTTACTGCAATTATTAAGTTTTTCCTTGTATAATTCTTAAAATTCCAAAGAATTTTTACAGGGCATTTATGTGTCCATGAAATATAAGCTAAATTACTTACCTTTCTTCCTGCTAAAAGCACGATTCATGTTGGAAAATCTACCCAGTCAATGATGCTTCTGGGTTTGTTTTTTTCCTCCCCACTTTAACCTGCAGAACAACAAACATAAGACAACAGAAAATTCCATTATTACAGTTCAAGTTCTATTTATCTTCATATGAAAGACACTGCAAATGACCTTAAAAATTCTGAAATAATTCTGAGAAAGTGGGGATGTGCTTTGCTGGGGAAGAAATTTCAGCATTGAGAAGATTTATGTTCAAAACACCCAGAGGTGCTTCATACAGAAAGACATTTTAAGGTTCCTTTAAGCTGTTCTGAAGATGTCAGAGGCACAGAGCAGGTGGCATTATCCATATACATGAAGACAAATACCACACACGAACAGGCTGGAAAGAAAGCTTTAAAATGAATGCTGACTACCAGGCTTCATAAAAACACTCAGTTCACATTTGCACTGCCCTGATTTGTGTCATTTAGGCTGTCAGATTATTTCAAGCCAGGCTTTCGTCTTCACATGGGCTTGACACTAGGGAAAAAAAAATAAAAATCACAATATATAGACTCTTCTTCACTCAGGGACTCAATTCTGCTAGAATGGCCTATCAGTGCTGCTACACCCTTGCTCCATTTTCCTCAGATTGTACAGTAATTTCTGTATTTTCTTCCCTTAAAAACATGAATCTAGTCTTAAATTCTTATTTAATTTTTGATTCACAACACTATTTTTGAATTTTATTATTCACCAACATGAATAGCTTTATATGCAGTGGATTTTATTGGATTTTTTCAACACCATCCCACTCTGCACTACAGAGCTTTTACTTTTACAAACACACATAAAAATATTCCCATTACTACTTTTCATTCTGTTCAGATCTTCCAAGAAAAAGTTGCACCAGTGCTCTTTCTATGCTCTCCAAGCAGTCCAGTCAAAGAAAAAGTAAGAAAAAGGGATAGTACATTTTGTTATCAGATGATTTTTTTTTAATCAAGTAAAACAGTACTTTTGCTTTGAAAAAAACTAAAACTTAGGCCAGTATTTCAAATGTCAGTATGAAGATGACAAATTCATTTAAGATACTTTCTACTGCTCATGAATGCTTCTTGTGGTGCTTATCCCTGTTTTTCAAGCAAGTTCAATACCAAGTAAAGCAATTGTATCAAAATTTCCATGTAAATATTTGGTTTTTCAGACTGGAACAAATGGGAGATCACAGATAGGGAAAAAAAAAAAAAACCAGACCAAAAAACCCCAACAAAACAACAAAGCCTCAATTTTATTTTCCACTAATCACTGATGCAGCAGGACTTCTCCACACATTCCTGTGAGAATGAAGGAACAATCTCTGTTTACTTAAACTCACATAGCACCCTGGACATAACACCAACCATTTGTTCCTTAAAGCACACGTACAAAGTCATTTCCCACATTGATACACAGGGGGCAGTGAAACCAAAAAACACCCGTGAGGACTCTCAAGTCCTAGGAATGGTTTTAGCAGCATCCCTGGAAAGGGCAGTGGCGTCACTGGGGGAATTCCAACACGCATCAGGGACCCCAAAAGCTGACAGTGCTCTCCTGGCAGGGCAGGCACAGTGTGGGGCTTTCACCAGTCTAAGTGAGGACAATCAACTCAGCTGACACAAATTAACAAGGAAGAACACAAGAATTTCAGCTTTTTAAGCAGCTACAAGTGTGATTAGCTTGCAGGTTTAACACAGGAACCCCATTAGACGTGCTTAGGATATAAAAGCAGTAGCACAACTTTGTTCAGGATGTCCACCCTCATGAATTATCACAGTCAGTTTTGAGTAAAAAACTTCCTTTCCCCTCCAAGATACTCTGGCAGCTGTCTTGCACAGCACTAGACCAAACACTAGTTCTCCTCCATGATGGGACCATAACATGCCCTTTTTCAGAATGCCTTTCTTTTGTGTATTCCTATTCCATCCAAGGGACTGCTAAGGAACATATTTGAGATGGTTACTGCACAGAGCATCTCTTAAATAGAAACTCTGCAGGCACATCACAGGGCAGCTGGCTGGCCCCATTCCTAGAGCTCACCATTCCAAGTATTTTGTTTAAAACACAGTGTAACTAAGTGTATGTTGAGCTAGGATATGTTACCATTGAAGTAACCTATGCTAATAAAAGCCAAAATTTATTGACTGCTAAGCTAAAAATGGCCACTATTGCCAAAACTATGTTCATAATTTCAATTCCAACAAAACATCAGTAGAACAAAATACAGATGTGGTTTAGGCAACAAACAATATCAAAACACCTAATCAGTGTACTTCCACTTCACACAGAAAACATTATTAAATAGGGAAACAGAACTAGCTACATTTAACCACATTTACAATTCCCTCAAACTCTGATATGAACCACATCATCAACCTCTCAGATGCTGAAAAAGCAGATTACCTCCATATAGTTTTGCTATTTACAAAAGACCAAGCCAAACACCACAAGGTTAATTTCAATCTCCTCAGTGGGGCTTGGAGCACAAGGGCGGTTTTCAGACTCTTGTACACAGTTTTCAATCAGAAAAGCAAAATTATGTTTAGACATATCCTGCAATATCTTTGTCCACAATAGTCCAATGACAAAGAATAAAACTTTTAGGAGCAACCAAGCTGTTCCCTGGTAATGGAAGGTAGACAGGTTTTTTGGCAGAAAACAATTGAGTTTCTGACAAATCTCAGCACACCAAACCACTGGAACAGACCAGTCTGTCAAAAGCTTGTAAAGAGCAAAAAGGAAGGCACATCAAAGAATCCCATTCTGGTGCAGGGAGCCCTGTGGACAAGGGGAGAGTCCTCCCTATAAACCACTTGACTTGCAAGGGTAAAGCAGCTGTAACAATCAGAGGCATTAGGGAATAGGAATGTGGACAAAGCCATTCCATTACTCATCACTCAGGAAGACACACCTAGGTAAAGAATGTTTCTTCACCTTACTCTGAAGAGCTCTCTTCAGCTTTGTCCAGAAACCAAACCCTACTGGGAAACAGAAGACCTGCACAGGATTCCACAAAGCAGTTAACTGAAAAAATTTGAAGAGTTCTGACAGGTACAAACCAGGGAAAATCTGGGTAACATCAGCTTATTTCCTTCAGGACAGAGATAAAAGAAACAGAAAGAAAAAAAGGGAGAAAAGGCTTAGAAAATAATTTTAATACACTAAAATATTTCAATGACAAACAACCTGAGCAGGAGACATAACACCCACAGCCTGAACACTGACATGGGCGTATGTCCTGGACAGGCGGGTGTTTAAGCTGTCATATCCAACTTTAAGCAGTCACAGGGAAAAAAACCACCATCCATATTTTTTCTTCACTGTCATTAACCCCTTGGTTTGTATGGTGGGGTCTTGTCACAGCAAGGAGGAAACTGCAGAGTGGCAAGGGGAAACAAGTGGCCTTGGTGACTGTGGTGTTGGCAGGCGTTTGGACTGGGGAGTGCAGGGGTGGCAAGATTTGAAGCTGAGATTACTGAATAATTACTTTTTAACACTGACAGTCACGATGGTCGCTGTCTCCTCTGCCTTATGCAGCAAAGGCAGTGAACAATGAAGTGGAGTGGCAGGCTTCCAGCTGCCAGCACAGGGGCTGCAGCCCTCCCTGCCTGCTGAAACAACACTGTGCTTCCACACGCCTGCGGGCTCCTTCAGAAGGCTGGTGTTTGATATGTTTTCTAAATTTAGAGCTGTCTCAGACAAGCCAAGCAAGAGAACACACTTAGGAAGGGAAAGGAACAACAACTCATCTCCTTTGTCCCTTATTTCCTCTTAGGAATATTTCTGAGGACTTACTTGGCATTTCCCCCCAGTCAGTCCCTTTGAATGTCATGGGCTATAACAATTACCTGGTCTTAGTCTTTGATTTTAAGCCTCTTTTTCATTCCACAAATAATTACAACAAAACCTCCCTAAAAAGTCCAACTTGCACCCATCCACTCACCATAATAAAAAATACAATCCAATCTGTCCCTTCCCTTGCAGACACAGAGTTTCCCTACAAAGGCAAATTTAGCTTCAGAAGACACGATGATTCAAACTCTTTCCCCTCTCAGATCCCAGCCTTTAAAGCACACTGGGTAACATTCTTTAAAAAATGAAGCACAAAATGTCTTAAAGCCTGTTTTGAAAGGGCTGGAGCACACAGGAATGTGTGATTCATTGACTTGAAATGAAACGTAGGCTTATAAAGTTATTTCTGAAGGAAAGATGAGAAACTGGAATATAATAACAGCTTTGTAAGTATTTTTTTGGTTTAGACCAAAACTCCATGAAAATATTGCCCTAATATGACATGAGGCGTAACAGAGAAAAAAAAAATACAATAATACAAGACTGCTTTTAGTAATACACAAACCCAAGTAAACATCTTAATATCAGGAGGAATTTTCCCTTCCTTTTGTATGAAGGTAACTAAAACACCAACTTGCCACAACCCTTTTTCCTCTGAAACAGTGAAATCATTAAGAAATGACACATCAATGAACATATTTTGGTGCAGACCCAAACTTGCACTGTCATGGCAGGAGAGCAGCAAGCACTTTCAATTATGGTTATGAAAACACACATGCCCTTTATGTTTATAAACAATAATAGAACAGTTTGTAGGGCTGTAAATCAACATAGCATTTAAATAGAATTTAGCACTACAAAAACTTGCAGGAAAAATAACTTAAAACCAACACAGCTCTATGGGCTTCACTGAAATTGAAAAATCTTTGTGTCAACTGAAGCTCTTAGCCTACACTTGTGCTTTACAATTCCCAGAAGCACAAATGGAGAATATGGAAAGCATTCAGTCACAGGAAAACTTGAATTTCAAGGTTTTATTCAACACATTTTCAAAAACATTCATTAGCCAGAGCCAAGTGGCAGCCATTCTTTCCTCCTGAAGGTGAATCTACAGAAACACAAAATTACTTGCAGTTTTTCAACTTTGCAGAGGATGGTGCAGGGCAAACTGGAAAAGAGCTGGTCGTCTATCAAAAATTCCCATCTTCCCTCCACCAAAGCAGGCGCTGCTGTTGAGATTGCAGAATTCCCAATGGGACAGAGCCCAGACAGCTCTGCTGGCCCTCGAGCCTGCAGCCAGGGCACCCTGGGAGTGAAGTGCCCAGAGGCGTCACTGGGGCTCACCCAGTGTGAGTGGAGACAGAAATGATCTGGGCAAACACCAAAACTGCTGGAAGCCACAGCCCTAAAAAAGAGCTCACCTTCCACCATACTGCTTTTCCTTCTGTGAATGGAATGGGCAGAAACACCCCAGACTGAAGGCTGAAGTCCTTCCTGTGGTCTGACTTAGATCAGCCTGCTCTCCCCAAGCTCCTGAAACCACCAGGAAGGTACAAGAGTCACACATGCCCTGGATTTTTCCTCCCCTCTCTCAAGCAGTACAAACCTAGGACTGTTGTGATGAGTGCTCTCCAGCCCACAGCAAGGAGTCTTTCAGACTACAGGTAAAGCATTTTCCTACAGCAGATCTGCCAAAAAGTATTCACAGAAACCAAGGACAAGCAAAGAGTAGTGTTTTGCTATAAATATCAATATCAAAGAAAGGCCAGGAAGCAGAAAATCTATATGAAACTCATGCATTTCACAGCAGTTTTCACAAAACTTCTCTAGGTGATTTTTTACTCTTCCATTTCCTAAAGTAATGTATTCCTTTCAATAGGAAAAAAAAATGAAAATAGAGATGAGTAAACAGGTGTCAAGGGAATATCACTCAGCTACCAGCAAAAACAATTCCTTAGGCAAGGTTATCACTAACTTTTGTCTTACAGCAAGAAGAAATATCAACATCAATAAGCATAACAAAAACTTCAGTATTGAAATAAAACTATGAAGGAAATGTGTTTAAAATTGTTGTGAGCACCAATAAATCCTCAAACAAGTTGATAATGGAACAACCTTTAAAAATCCCAGACGAATAGAAAATGTACTTGTCCCACAAAAATAGTTCTCTAGAAGTCTTTTAAAGCATTAGGAACGATGTCATTTTTAAAAAATCTTGCACTTCTCAGCATATTTACTTGTAAACAATTATTTTTGTTATGCTGATACAGATTAGTGGATTTCATGACTCATTGAACAAACTGAAGTTTATACTGCCCAAACAAAAGGAGTCATTTCAAACACAAGAGCATCCTCTTCTGCAGAAACCAGATCTATTATTTGGTTCATTATGACAAAATAACCATAACAAGATACAAGAGGAGCTTTCTTTTTCCTCCAGTCCACAAGCACCAGTGAGTCAAACAGGAAGGATTTCAGTCTTGTCAGCCTAATTCTTACTCCACTGTACAAGAACTTGCAAATGTCAGATGCTCAGGGGCAGCAGAAAGGCTTTATGTGTGTTCTCTCCCTAAGAGCTCAGACACATTCATCTGCTCCCAAAGGACAGACAGATGGCAAACATCTTGCAGACAAGAGTATTCTGTATTTCACATCCCATTAGCCACTTGATCAGCTAGATGGAATCAGAACAGGATTTCTGCCTGTGCCACTACTTTCAGATGGATGACTGAGCACCTGGGGAGCTTTGTGAGTGTTCTGTTTTTAACAGCAACAGAGTTCATCACTGGGGCCTACCACAGACAGGTAAACACAGAACAGCTCTTAAAAATAAACCAGTTCTGGTGGAAGGGATAACTGGACACCTGAGCTTTGGACTCACAGGAGAAGTAATTTTTCAGAATTTCACACACAGTCCTTGCTCAAATGGACAGATACAGTCAAAAGAAAGGTATTCCCTGACACAGAGTATGGTTACTTCTATGCTGGCATCACTGTTTCTCCTCTAGAAGAGCTGATTGCTCTGCAGCAATCTGGAGAACCTATTCATTTAATTACTGGCAGATGATTTTGAGACCCTCCCTTTTATCTTCTTTAAGGTGGAAGGAATGTATTTGAAACTTCCAGGTCTCAAATAGCAGCAAGTTTTTGCTAATCTTCTGGGTTTTTTTCCAGTTACCTTTACTGCATTAATTGCATTTTTGTAATTGCATTGTAAAAAGTGCTTCTGACAGAAAAGGCAGACACCAAAAGACTCATTAGGTATTCTGAAGGTAAACCTCCAAACAATACACAACAATTTTAGAAATAGGTTTAAATCCATTTAGAGTAAAAACTCATCATATTTAGCAGATCTGGTTTAGAGGCACAAGATTTTTACAAAAGGCCTCATTTTTCTCCTCTACCAAAGTATGCTTGGCCAATCCTGAAAAGTGCATCAGACATACCATAATGCACATATGCTCAACAGGTCCCAGAAGACCACTTTATGTGCTTCCCTCAGTGTGCATTAACCTTAATTGAAGCTCAAAAGCTGATTACTGATGTTCCAAAGATGATTAAGATGAAGTGAAAACCCCAGATGTCTGTTTAAACAAAAGCCACCAAGAAAATTCTGGGTAGGTACCAGGGAACAACCTGCAATCTCTGAGAAGAGACGTGCCTTCATCTCCCCACACATGCTCCTGTATCTTCGTTACTCCTGTACAGCACACACTAGATATTTTCTCTGCTACAGTCCTCTCAACAGGCTCATTCCAATTTATTATAAATACAAAATGAAAAATGTAATCACCTTTTCCTCAAGGGATCTGAACTATGACATTCCAAATGGTTTCCTAAGTCTCTGAATTCAGTTGGGGTTTTTTCTCCTAATTGTAAAAGCTTTGGGGCTTTTGTTTTTATTGGGGTATGTTTTTTAAAGTAAAAGATCGATACGAAATTAGCAGAGATCATCCTCTTATGGAAATGAGGTGTAAATATGTCACTATTTAAATATAATTTATCTGCAGGACTTTAAAGTCCATACTTTTATACTTGAATTTGGGGTCCCTTGTCCCACACCTGTCCCTCAAAGGAGAACCAGAACCCTGTATAAATTCTAGGCATGCAGACTGCTGTGCAGGCTATCTATGCTGGATTTTTTGTTTACAGTCCAATTCCTACCAGCTAAATGCTAAAGGTTAAATGATAAAAGAATCACTATCATAAAAATTCCAAATAATTTAGTTTCTCATAATTTATTAACATATTACATACTTCTGAAACAACAACATTCACTTCACAAGAACTTAAAAAGTTTCATTCACTTCACAAAGACTTAAAATCCGTGATACTGAACACAATCCTTTACTATTAAAATCAATAGGTTTCTCATTAATATTAATGCATTCAGATTCCTTGCTTTAACTGGTTAGCCTCAAGGACAGTAATAAGTTTTATTTATACAGATCAGACGGGCTTTATTAAGTGATTTCAACAGTTTTCAAAATTGAGAAAAGTTGGCAATATCTGCTTTCTCACTTGTACGACATTAATCTTAGAGGAAGTATATTGAAAACAAGATTATATTGGTTTTTAGGCTTTATCACATTACATTCCTTTAGCTTATCTGAATACATTCTGAAGAATCCAACCATTTTGGTAAGGTGGTGGTATGAAGTTGAAAGCACAGATATGGAAGTGACACAAAAGCATGGGAACCAAAATCATATTTGTGACAAATTAATCTCCTCACCTCTGTCTTTCAGATCCAGTGTATATTCAAATAGTTCATTATAGTATCTATTCAGAAGAAACATTCAGGTTTTATTGCACACTATTACAGTCATTACTAACCTTATTTCAAGATTTTGGCAAGTGATCCATCCTAGAGTAATTTGGTGGAAAGTACTGAAATACAGACTAACACACAAGAGAGTTTCTAAGCTAGCAAGTGCTAGCCCTATCTTCTATTCTAGGTGGGACTGAGGAGATCATGAGAGCTGTTAAAAACATGAGAGAGCATCAGGTTTAGACTGAAATGCTGATCACATCACACACAGAATGGTACTGGCTGCTGTGGACTGGGACAGTTCCAGGCCCTGCTCCAATTAACATCCATGTAGTTGAAACGTGCTGCAAGTCACGTTCACAGTTTGTTCAGCTTCACATAGTTTAAAACCCTCAGTGAGGCAACTTCAATATTTGGTAATGAAAGACTGCCTTGTCCCACCCTTCACAAGCAAATTAAACCACTACACACAGCAACTCTGTCCCCAGGCAGGCACCAGTTTGGGCTGAAACTCCAGAACCAGATGAGAGAAAGAAATAAAGAATTCATCCTCCAAAGTCTTGGGAGGTAATTAAGGCACCTGCTAACATCACATTCTGTGACAGATTCCATAACTTAATGACTGGATGTAAAAGAAGTGGGTTGTGAAAAGTAGGTACTAACTCCTGTTATATTTTCAAAGAAAGACATTTTTAAGTTGCTCTCTTGGAACGTGGGGGGAGTGGGAGCACAGAGGGAAAGGGGGAAAAAAAATACCAAAACAACACAAAATAAAATCACAACACCAAACCTCAAAGTTTGGAAGTACAATGTCTAAAAAAATGGAAATGGACCCTTTCCAGAGTTTCATACTGAATAGCTTAAATGTCTGTGCCAGGCATTTCATTTCCCCTTTTTTGTCTACAGATCTGAGATACCAAGTCTTGTCTATGGCTCTGGGTACAGTGATTAGATTTACAAACACTGAAGCAAAACTGTGATAGTTTTGCAGCACCTCAGTCCTCTAATAATCTTAGGCTTCACTGCCAAGGTTTCAAGAACTCAGTGTATGAATTCACAGTGTATCAATGCCTTTTGAGTGAGATTTTCAAATCTGTTTGTGCAGGTGAGGACTGCAGGCTAACTGAACTGAAATCTGGTCATACATCTTTAACATCTGTCCCTACCAGGTGTCACAAGGCACCTGAGCACCCCGGGCTGCCTGACTTCCTTGGAAAGCACAGCTGCAGGGCTAGCAGCTGTTCTGCATTATCAGCACAGCTCCGCCAGCACTCACCAATGCCTTCAGGATTCTGCACAGCCAGGCAGAATCTTCTCCTACACAGTTAGGAACTCTCCAGTCCAGGGGGCAAACCACAGAACACAAAGTGTACTCATGCACTTGAGAAAATGCTTTTTTCCAAAGCCAAACCCAGGAATCAGCTGGTGAAATGAAAGCAGCAGCATCACTGTGAAACTTCAGCCTGTATCCCACAATTTCACCAGACCACAGGCTCATCTCCCCAACTCCTTCCCCAACAACAAGCATTGGCATTGCTGATTTTATCAATCACAAGTAACTGTTCAGATTCCTTAGGTTACCTTCAGGACAATCATGTGCAAATACTAGTGCTAATCACCAAAGAAAATTAAATTACTTGATGTTTTGGATTCATATACAAACAACTTCACGGACACTGCATCAATACTGCTTTTCCAAAAGCCTCTAATGTTGTTACACAGCCAAAGAATGACAATTCAAGAGAGCAAGCTGTGCATTTCTACTGGTATTTATGTATTTCACAGTTCATTTCAAAAGAAATAACTAGGAGGACTGAAAAAAAACTAAGTTTGTGTGAAATTACCATCCTAAACAGTCTTGCTTCTACTGCAGTTGCAATTTTTTTTGGTAAAAAATGAGCACAAAGCTAATAATTTAGAATTGCAGAAACATATGAGGATTTCTTGAATGGGGAATAGTCATCACAAGGCCAGTGTTATAAATATCCTGCTCAAACACATCAAATCTTTAGCTATAGTTTTCCGCACTTGTCTAAAACCCATTCTGTTTTAATAGAAAATGTATGCAAGAAAACTCAAGCAAGGCTCATTCTTCTTTGGAAATCGCTTTACTGCACAGGCACATACATAGATGTGCACTCTCCACTGTCTCCTGCAGGTGGACAGAAAGGATTTCTCTACTGAATTCTCACATCTTGGACTCTGCTTTTAAAACAAAAAAAGGAGACAGCCAAAGAACAGCAGCATGGAGATCATCTGAGAAAAACCACCTTTCTCAAAGAAAGAAATCTCAGTACCAATGTAAATACCAATGTAAACTGCAACACAAATTTCTATATATAAAGAAAAACATGAAGAAGAAATATGGGGGGGGGAGGGAAGAGATGAAAATAAAAGTGACTAATTCACAGTTTCCTTGCAGACTGAAAGCATAAAGCACTATTTAAGCTAGGAGAGAAAAGGACATGTGAAAACACATGCCTTGATAAACTGCAAAGAAACTGAAGAGGAAGCAATGTTGCAAGCTGGGAGAACTGGAGCCATGACTCCCAGCTTTTTTGTATTTGTGGACAGAAATTCCCCATCTCTGCCAAACCTCCACTCTTTTTACTTCACTTTGTTTATGACTGTGACATGCTATGCCTTCCTGGACAGAAGTAGGTATTCCATCTTTCAAATGGTCTTAGCTGACCATCCAAGCTGAAATTAATCTGTTTGATATTGAGGGCAGCTCATATTCCCCTGCTGTGGCTCTGTAAACAGGGGATAGTTCACTCATGCAAGGTCCTGGACAAATGATACTCTTATTTTTCACCTAAGAAATTTAAAACCAAGAGCTTCTCCTCCAAATGCCTGGAATAAAAGGAGGAGCAATTCACCACCACACCTTTAAATCTGCTCAACTCTCAGCTTTAGGAAACAAGCATACATTTACTATCCCACTTTCTTCAGCTATTTGTGGCTATTGTAAAACTTTGGAATTATTGTGGTTTTATTGTATTTTATGATATTAAATCAATATCTTGCCTGCTACTGAATGATATAAAATACTAGCAAGATAAAGATCTTGCAGACCAGTCTCAACATGTGATGCAAGTAGAGGCTTGCCCTGTTACAAAGCTGCCTGGCAAAAGGATGGCACCTTTGAAAGTTTTCTTTTCTGCTTTATTGGCTAAGGCAAAAGGGAGCAAACACATGGACAATCCCAGTAAAAGTTATCTGGGTATCCTCTCTTAGGTTACTCTTCATGAGATACACAGCTCTGCCCTGAACTCTCACCCACATATCACCTTCAATCTCACAGCTCACATGAAATAGGAGGGTTTTGGGGTCTTTTTTTGTACACAGCTGTATTCCAGCACTATGTCCAAGGTTTCCAGCACTGAATATTCATTCACATGAAAGCAAACCTTTGCTTTCCTCAGGGTCATGAACAACCTCACTTGTGACATTTCCATCTATTGATCTGCCTGTTTTGTGAATACTCCTTTACAATATGTTGATCAAAACCATAAATTAATATTTCATTGCCTTAGAAGATCTGCACTTTTCATCTCCAAGTCAAAATGATTTTGTTTTTAACTCATACAAAGAATCACCCTTTGATATTTGTTTTTACTTCTCTGTATTGTGATAGTTCCAAATTGGTACATTTTCAAGGCTCAAAAAGTCAGTAACCAAATCCTAAAGAATTTCCTTGGTGATAAATGGAAAGTTGCTGGCAGACACTGCTACCTCCCCTTGTCAAAAAAGTGAATTTTGAGAACTATCTTTATTCAATAGACTGATAGCCAGAGATCTGTGCATCTTTATCAGCAAGAGTTAATAAGCTGCATTTCTGCTGTTGAAAAATACCTACCCAGCAACATCCAAATTTGAGCACAAAGGATGACCGTGAGTGCAGTCCAAGGTGTATAACAAAACAGTCTGGTGATATTGGCAAATAAAAAGTCATTCTTATCATGTTATCAATCAGGGAGATTTTTACAAGCAATGAGATCCACTCCCCAAAGCAAAGAAATAAAAATTACAGACTTGCCTTTAAATATGTAGCAAATTGCCACTTCGACTCAAGGTTAAAATTCCATGTTTTATCTTGTACTTGTCAGTAAGCCATTATCTGTGCAATGAAGATGGTTTAGCTGATTAACAGAAATTCTCTAAACTGCAGTAAATCATTTCTGTAAGGTGAATAGCAATTGACTTACTAGAAAATCACCTGGCTTAGCTATCAGTTCTTAAATATCCATAGAGCTGCCATTATCACAGTATTTGACACCTTCTCTAATCACTTAATAAAGGCTTGCCACCTTCATAGTTCACTTTCGTTTTATAGATGGGAGGGCAGAAACACAGAGACTGATGTTCAGGAGAAGACATTTCTGCCACCATTTAGTACTCAAGGATAAAACACTGGAGAGACAATATTTACCAGCATGTACAAAAATGCAGAATCAGCTGCTGGGAAGCCAGCAGCTGGAAACACACTCTGTGTTTTGAGTGAACAGCCACAAAGTAAAACAATCAAGGAGTAATATTCAGAGGCATGTTTTCATTTTTAACTCCTCAGCGGAAGGGAGGAATAAATCGAGTTTTAAGACTGGGAGTTTTAAATGAACTAAAACAGTTCAGGGATCTATTGGAAGGTTGTGTGGATGGCAATTCAAACACACAGTGCCTTAGTGAGGGAAAATTGCAAAAGCATGGAGCCAGGGCAGTTATTTAAAGGTGGCAGAGAGCTCCTCATAGGTGCCTGTAACAGAACAGCCACCACACTCTGGCTGTCACTGCTGCCAGAGTTGCAGCAGCACTCTGCCCCAAATCCTTTCTAAAGAGTCCTGAATATTAATGTCCAGCATGGCAGAGCAAACACATGATAATGGACATGCTAGAGAGCTGTTGTCAGAGCAGTAAGTCTGCAAAAAGCATTAAATTCACCCAAGAAAATAAAACTACCTCACAATGCAAGGGATGCAGGCAGAATGAGGAAGGGGGACTGTGATAGAATCCCTGCTTGCCACCACAGAGCCATGAACCTCACAGCAGAAGCTAAAAATTTAATTTTAAGTATCATTAGTCTTCATGTTCCTGTTTTTTTTTTTCCAAAATGCTTTTATTATAGGTGTGACACACTTCAAAGAGACACTTCAATATTTTTTCCAAAAAACATCCTAGTGTAAAAAAAACAGTAACACAGCAAGCCTTTATTGTCTGTTATTCTTCATCACTGAAACATGACTTATTTGGGTATTCAGATCTGATATATGCTTTTATTATAGGTGTGACACACTTCAAAGAGACACTTCAATATTTTTTCCAAAAAACATCCTAGTGTAAAAAAAACAGTAACACAGCAAGCCTTTATTGTCTGTTATTCTTCATCACTGAAACATGACTTATTTGGGTATTCAGATCTGATATCTTTTAATTTAGGAGGTTTTTTTTAACATGCCAAAACTTTAATGTTCCTGCCAAAGTTAAATTTAGAT
>WEZZ01021681.1:5228-22887 GCA_013400585.1 Chloropsis cyanopogon | reverse complement strand
GCAGAGCAAACACATGATAATGGACACGCTAGAGCGCTGTTGTCAGAGCAATAAGTCTGCAAAAAGCATTAAATTCACCCAAGAAAATAAAACTACCTCACAATGCAAGGGATGCAGGCAGAATGAGGAAGGGGGACTGTGATAGAATCCCTGCTTGCCACCACAGAGCCATGAACCTCACAGCAGAAGCTAAAAATTTAATTTTAAGTATCATTAGTCTTCATGTTCCTGTTTTTTTTTTTCCAAAATGCTTTTATTATAGGTGTGACACACTTCAAAGAGACACTTCAATATTTTTTCCAAAAAACATCCTAGTGTAAAAAAAACAGTAACACAGCAAGCCTTTATTGTCTGTTATTCTTCATCATTGAAACATGACTTATTTGGGTATTCAGATCTGATATCTTTTAATTTAGGAGGTTTTTTTAACATGCCAAAACTTTAATGTTCCTGCCAAAGTTAAATTTAGATATATTAAACTTACATTTATTTTGAATTCTCCTTTGGTAGGGTTTTTCATCTTCATCTCAAATCCCATAGTAACTTAAAAATGCAAAATATAGATGTTTTAAAGAGTATATATGCTTAGAGAGGCAATTAAGTAAGTTTTTATTCATTGCTAAACCATTAATCAAGTTTTTGAGTTGTCAAAGTAGAGACTTACTCTCAAAACACCCACATGTTAGCTCACGCTGTTTTCCAAACATTTGTAAGGCTAGCTGGCCTTTGCACTTCTACTCCAGCAGCAGGTGAAAGTGTCCCAGATACCAAAAATGCTAATAAAAATCAGAAAATAAGGTTACAGAACTGTGGAAACATCAGTTCTTATAGATCAAGACCCTGGACTAGGCTTTGAGGAGCTCCAGTCCCCCACTCCTGCAGCACAGCCCTGTTAAAGCTGAGCATGGAGCAGAAACTTCCTGCAAAAAGGATGTAACCCAAAAGGGGGCAAGGGCACTTTACTGCTTCAATACTTATCCTAATAGCAACCTTTTTTTAAATTTAGTTAGGATTACTTCTGTCTGTAAAAGAATCAAACAGCCTCAAAACCTGGATTAACATAATAAACAAATGTGTGAATTTTCCAGTTCTGGGAGTAAATTACATGCAGTGATTTAGAAATATAAAACCAAATACATAAACTATGGGAGAGTAAATAAAAGATGAATTACAAGAAGTACCTTCAGTCTTAACAAGAATATTACGTGTTTTCATACCAGAGATACGAAATGTAATTATTATTTCCCTCTCTCAAGAGCAGCAAATAAAATACTGCAGTTCATCTTTTTCTCCAGGAGGACAGGAAAAAATATAACCCTTTCCACACTCATTAGGATTGTTAACTATGGGGGAGAGAGATCTTAAAAACAAATTTAGAAGTGAAAAAAACAAGTGGCAACAGATAGCATTTGGAAGTTGAGAATGGTTTTTTCAATTTTGCATATCATTTAACCAGTGTCAGACAAAAAAAATGACCTGATAAATAATATCTGCAGAGCAAAGCCACTGAGCTGCTGACCACAGGTGGATTGACTTGGCCATGACTCATATGAAGAGACTTGCAGTTAAAAACCAGACTGAGGGTTAGGTACAGGGCAGCTGTGTAACTCCTCTGTCTACATCTCTACTACAAAGAGTAACACACACTACAGAGCTGTCTCACAAGCCCATTTGAGGTGGCCTCTGACACTTTGATTCCTCTGTTTACTCCTGGAGAAAAGTACAGCTGGGAAGAAAAACAAACACAGAAACAAAACCCATGAGACTTTTGTTTGTTGGCTTTTTAAATCACTGATTACCTGTATTCAGGCTATTGACAAGCACTTCAGACACACTTATATCTCCACCTGGAAATGGTCATGGCTGGGACATCATTTAATTCCTTGTGTCCTGCATAACATCAACTGGGCTATTCTGCTTGATAACAGCAAATTGTAAAGAAGCAGCAGGGCATCCAAAAGCTTTATCAACTGCAGCATGGAGATTCCCTGGCTGCTGACACTTCTAAATGACAGAGCATGTCTAGATATTGATTAAGCCTTTTTTTCCATAGGAGAGGCCTCTGTTTGTATGGTTATTTAAGTTAGAAGAGATAAAGCAGCTAGAATTACATCTCAAATGTACCTTAAACTACAGGGTATACTTATACTGTGACCTTACATATTATGCCAAAAGGCACTGCAATGCACACATTTATTTTAATAATAAACCAAAACACTGGAGATAAAAATGTTTTAAAATGATATAACTGCTCAACTTTAAAAGATGCTAAAGCCTGATGCTGAACTAAAAATAACAATAATGCAGCCTAGATGCAGGTTAAAAAAAAAAAGATAATTGCCTATAAAGAAGAAATTAATTAGAGATGTGGCAGAATCTTCACCCCCCGCAAACTTTCCAAAGTTTAATGGCCCTGTGAAAAGGAGTGACTCTCCCAAATGGCAGGATGCCTGTAGCAAAGGTGACTGCAAGAAGCTCAAGGTAAAGCACTGAAGCAGACCTGGAAGACATTTCACATTCTGAATCATTTGGCTGCAGCCTTGCCTGGCTCCTTGCCCACACCACAGGCAATGAAGGAACCAAGACAAAGCAGTGCTAAAGCAGTCTGGCAGTTGGGAAGGCAGAGATCCAGCAGCACAGACAGCAAGGATGGGGGCAGCTCAGCACACACAGCAAAGCAGAGAAACAGAGCTTTGCACAAGCAGATCGTGGTTAACAGTATGGAGCACACAGATTGTTATGGGTGCACTGAAACTCCTGTCCCTGACAGACAGAATCCATTCTTGAATCAAGAAAATCAAACACACACAACAAAAAACAAAAACCCAGTCATGCAAACACCTTGCTGTTACAACTGGATTTCACTATGGTTTTTGCAGACCTAAAGATCCATAGGGTAAGATTTTCAGAATCCAGACTGTGTAAATAACAACTCTGCCCACCTACCTGAACACCTCTTCATATATCTTGCTCAAACTCAGAACACCATCCATATTCTCTACACAAAGGTTTTAAGTGTTTTAAGGGAAAAAAAAAATCTTTTGAATGTACACACTTACTAATTTTACATGCTTAATATTGCTTAATAAAACATACTACTTCATGTTTTTCCTTAGTTGGAAGAGACCTACAGGGATCGTTTAGTCCAGCTTCTGGCCCTGCATGGAACAGCCTCAAGAATTTCACCATGTGTCTGAGATAATTGTCCAAAAACACTTCTTGAAGTCAGGCTTGGTGCTGTTCCCTGGTGAGCCTGTTCCAATGTCCAACCACCCTCTGGTGGAAAACCACATCCAACCATGACCCATCATTTTAGTTATCACCCTGTGACAGAGAAGATTTTGTACAGTTTTGACTCAATCATGTTCAAGAGCTACTTTAAAAAGCCAAACAATCTAGATGGTAGCTTCTGTTTCTTTAAAAACTTTGCTAATGCACTTGAGTTACTCACCACCTCACAGGCTGAAAAGCATTTTGCAGAAACACAGCCATTCAAACACTGCAGATCTGGTGATACTCTATCATTACTCACAGAAATAGCTTTGCATTTGATTTAACACACTCTTGGAGCAGTTGTGCTCCTTGCTGCCTTCTGTCCAAACATTTACTCCAACTGATACTGCCCTTCTGCCCTGGCACAAACAGTTCCTGTAAGGAAACCATAGGAAAAAAGCCCTGCAAAAAACTGTTCAAGTTTTCTCCAACTACACACTACAAAAATTAAGGTCTGACAATAAACACTGAGAAGCAGAAGAGCAGCAGGGCTGTCTCTGCCACCTTCCACCCTGCCGTGTGCTGTGCTACTTGAACTGGAAACCCCAGCCTCTGTGTACATCAGACGCCTTTCAGTAAATAACCATCTCTTCTTAGGTGCAGTGACAGTCACACTTCAGTCCACAGACAGGTTGTGCCAAAATAGTCAGAAAAGACACGAATTCAACTCATTTATGCTCAATTTGCTGCCTCTAGAGGCATTGAGGGACATCAGCTCTGCTTGACAAAGCCTTTTAGATGCTACAGCAGAAACAAATTCCCTGTATCTTAAAAATTGTTTAAAGTAACTGAAGGCAGCTCTGCATTGAACTTATACAAAATGTAGAGCACCAGCATGTGCAAAAGTCAGAATTCATTAGCTTGCTCTAACCACATGAAGACATTTTTATTATGCCCATTATTATTGGAATAGGCCATTAAAACAAATCCAAATACAGAGTCTGGGCAAACAAATATTATGGCAAGTCTGATGAAACAAAGCTTTCCCAATGAAACATCAAATGGCAGTTTTGCTCTAAGTGAAACTGCTTTCCTAATCTTCCTTGAGATTTTAACTTCACTTGCCTCTTGAAAAAGGAACACAAGGGGCACTACGTGTCCCACTGGCCTCTCCTGCAGGTCTCTGAAGAGTGCTTAACACAAACAGTAATTTATGGTATTGCACTCTTGGACTACAAGTACCTCAAATTCCACTTCAGGGTATTAGGCCAACTGCTGTTTAAATTATGTGTAAACTAGCTGAATCATGACCCTCCACTGGAAAAGTCTGACTTACAGATCATGTCCCTAGGGAGTTGAATGCTGTAATGACAACTTACCACAGAGCTAATCAAGGATCAGAAAACAAAGTTACAATTAACCAAAGCAGAGGCACTGAAAAAACAAATCAATAGTGCTACCCAGCCGAACCAGGTCACGCATGCCAGAACCTCCTACTATTTGCTACTGCAGTGTAAGACTGCTAGAGAAAAAATCAACTGCAACACTCTGCAAGATCACAGAGTTATTGAAAGATGTCTTTTTACTCCACTACAGTGAAGTCAGAACTTGTTCACTGTTTTGGAGTTTTTAGATCCCATCACTCTTCAACACCTGATTTTGAAAATGTCAGTGATTAACCCTGGCCCTAAAGGTTTCTGTAGTGTTGGTCTGTGCATTTTTATGTAATTTCTGCTCTAGCTTTAAAATGATATGTGCTTCATTCACTCAATAAATGATGGATATCAGAAGTACATACACCTCTAAAAGGCCAAGAGCTCATTTTTTAAAAAATAAAGCCTTTATTCATAACACCAGATTTGTCTCCAAAATCCAGAATTCCACACACTACATAAGCCTGCTGCAAATCAGCAAAAGAATTTGTATCTAAGAATGTTATACAAATCTGTTTCAAGTAAGTCTATATTTACAAAATTATTCTGTGCTTTGGACTGGTGACGAGTCCCATCAACAACAATTTCTGCAAATGGGTATGGCTTTGCCCCTCACTGTGGCAAGACAGACCCATCTGGAAATCCTGGGTGCAGAGCTAGAAGGTGAATCCAGAACATCCATGGGAGAGATTTGGAGTTGCTGCTGTCAGGAAGAATGAACAACCAAGCGATAAACACACACACTGACTTCCTGAAAACCAGCAGTGGCTGAAGTCATTCTACAAAACAACACCACAGCAATAACCCAAAATCCAAGGAGCTTTTCCTTGAAGCATGGCATTTGCCTACCCCTACACCGTGGTGCTCCAAGGAGGTCAGGAAGGAGCTGAGTGATGTGTTTGGAGGAGCAGTGAGGTCAGGGCAGTGCTGTGCAGTGCAGAGCTGGGATATCACTGCCAGAGCCATCCTGCAGCCCTGTCAGAGACAACCCTGGGGAAAGGCAGCAGCAGGCACAGCCTCAGCCAACTGCAGCTCCATGCTTTCCCAGAGGTACCTCAGTGGATTTAGGGATTTATAATCAAGTGAATCACTTGCCCTAGAGCACATTGCAGCAGCTGAGATAAACCAGCCAAGAGAAAGGTTTTGTTAACCACTAGATTGCTAAACAAATGCTTTTGCTTATCCCTGCTGAAGATCAATAAAAGTTTGATATGTTGTTTTAGCTCACCTTCCTTTCACAAAGCTAAACAAACATTCAGTTTTCCAGAGGCTCCTAGTTCCTTACCCACACTTAAAAATCATTTTAAGCTTTGATGTTTTTCGCACAAGTATATTACAACCACTTTTATAAATTAACTCTTAAGCACCACAGTGCTGTAGAACCCCAAATTTTGCTGTTTTTTCTCCCCAGTAAACCAATGGAAACTCACAGCTGCTGCCTTTCCTTTATCTAGGCAAGCCTTTCTCTCTAGACTACAGAGAAGTGAAGCAAGACTGCAGCTCCAGTGGGCTGTAGCAGTGTCTGCAGTCTAAACCCTGAGTTATCAGCTGTGGACAAGGGAGTCACAAAAAAAGGAAAAAAAAGGAAAAGCCAGTTTGTAAGTGTCATGCCTGCAAGCATTATTCTCTCATTCAGCAGCAAGGTTACTGAAAGATGCTCTGACTGGGATAGCTTTGGGTCAACAACTCAGTTCTGAGGTGGGCCTGCTGTCAGGGGTGCTGTTTAATTGGGGGAACAAACATGAGCATCTCTCTAGCCTACAAAGTGTATAAACCTCTGGCATTCTGGAAAAGAAAATCAAAAATCCAACCTGAGTCATGCACTCCAGTCTCAGAAACCTTCCTCTACTCAACCACAAAAAAATTTAAATATTTGCTTAATCCTTTTCTGCAAAACACTGCACAGCAACAATTTAACCAGCTTATCCTTCTGCATTCCCATTTCTTGCCAAGATATAGAGCAGACACTAATTCTCATGTGGAACAGATCACTCATTTGCTAACATTTTTGAACCTTTGTTACTGCTGCTTTATAGTTTCTGATGTAGCAGAATAAAAAGAAGCAATGACAGATATAAGTTCTGAACTGGAGTATTATCAAAGCACAGTAATTGTTTTCTCATTTTAAGAAATGTAATGCCAAAAGCTCAATGGAAATGTATTTCATGTAATTGAATACAGTTCTGCTGGAAAGGTGTAAATCAAACTAAAATGCTGCAAGCAATAGATCTGTATTTTCAAATAGGAATTCTGATACGTATATTTCACCATAATTTCCTCATCCACATCTGCCCCTACACCACCAAAATTACCACTTAACACACAGAGCAATGGCTTGACCACTTTCTAAATTAATTCCACTAAATATGAGTGCACAAGACATGCAGAATTAGACAAGAACTCCTGGTCCTTTAGGGAAAAAAGCGATTGGCAGTTTTTTAATTATTAAAAAAGAGAAATGAAAAAGAGAATACTGCACTCCCACAGCTTGTAGGAAATGTGTCTGTAGAAATGGTAACACATCTTGTTTCAGCTTAAGGAAGTTCAATCCCCTCTAGTGCAGAACTGAGGATTTGAAAATATGCTCTTTGCTGAATGTTTGAATAAGCCACCCTAGTTTGAATCTTGGTATTTTTGTTGATTCAGTCTGAGCTATTAAGTTATACTATTTCCTTCAATCCTCTTGGATCTCTTAACTTTCAAGTGTCGATACATCAAGAGCTAGAATTTTACCTAATCATCAAGGGAATATTAATTCCCTGATCCATTAAATGAATAAATTACTTTACATCCTCTATATATTCCTTTCATTGATTTATCTTTTGCTGCCTTAGCGTAAAAACTATCTCTCTGGGGAACATGAATTCCTTCTTTACCTTCATTTCTTGTTTCTCTACTTCATTCCTCTTCCCCTGACATGGCTACTTTTTTTCCCCTTCACTTTAAGGAAAACACCAGAAACTTACATGATGCAGTCCTTCCTCACCTTGTACCATTTTCAGTATTAACTGCCACAGGAGTTTTCTTCATTAGTTCTCAACTGAGGTTCACCAAAATCAATCCAATTAATTATGTTTTCCCTTTTTCCTATATCATTAGTCAAGATGGCAAGTTAAGCCAGGTGACACCAATGCCTCTAGCACATTATTTAACCATTTCCTACAGTTTGATATACCTTTTTTTTTTTTTTTGCACTCAGTTGTTACCAAGAAGACAAAGTTCTTGCATTCAAGGATTTCAAAATCATTTTTTAACCACAAACTGGAAAAGCACAAATATCCAAGGCTTTTCAGCTACAGCACAGAGCCTACCAATAATAATTACAACCTGATACTTACTCAGTACAATGAATGAACAGGTGATAAAATCTGCAAGTACCCAATTCCTTATCAAACAGGTCATTCTTACCATTAGATCCCCTTTTCACCTTCATAGAAACACAAGAAGAAACAGTAAAAAATCAAATTACAAACTTGATATTACATCATAGTCTGAACGTTCATTTTATTTTATTTTAGTCATCTTTAAGACTTCATCACACATGCACTTCATATCTATGAAAGAGAAATTCTGGTTTTCATCGTAAGAAAGTAAAGATTGTAGTAAACTTGAACCTCTGAAGCCCCATGATCAAATATTACTCAAATCTAGACCCATGGTCTTACCTAAAGTTTATCAAAGGCACTTTTTTTGATTCAAGAAGCAGAAGAGCATTGGAGGCAAAAAAGCTTCAGGACATTGCACTAGATGCTTAATTATTCTGTTTATGCTGCCAGGGACAAGTCAGAGCTACCAAACACAATTTACTATCTTTGAATCCTAATACCTCAAATAATTTCACCTAGCACATTGCTGATAGTCTCAGTTATCCAGGCACTTACCTCACCAACCCAGTGGTCAAGACCCCAAATGTCTAACTAATGATCCAGTTTACTATTACCACATAAAGCAAGTGCTGAAACACCAGAAAGCTTCCCTAGCAGGCTGTACACTGCCCCACAATGCTGTAATTTCACTGCCTCATTAGTCTGCCAAACAAAACATGTGTCAGTCTTAGTAATTATTCAATGCATCACACTGGCCTATTCCACTTGCTTCACTGGGATACCAAGATCACAAATGCTGAAGGTCATTTGTCTAAGAGAATGTGTTCTGGAGCTACAAGATGCTTTTTCCCTTGATCTGATGTGAGATGTATCCTGCATCATTTCATCATCATGACAGTATTGAGCTCAGCACACCAATGCTCCACTTACACTCTGATACTCTACCACTCCAATTCTGCTACTAAAAAAAGTGCAAAAGGCAGAGGAGTGGCAATTTCAGCTTTTTCACAAATGTATTTTTGTTTCTAAGCTGTAACTGCGCATTTTAAGAGTTTTATATTCCAGGCAGAAGATAAAACCATTAACTATTCCACACATAAAAACTTTGTGACTCGATACTGTACAGCCGAGCACCTCCTGTTCCCCTGAAGCAGCAGAAGCTCTAAATTCTTAGACTCCCCCCCTGCAAATCAGGGTTTTAAAGACAGCATCCACTCTAACATTTTCTTGTCAACTGACACAAGATCTGACCCAGAAGACAGCTCTGAAATGCATACTTAAGTGTCATTCACACCTAAATTGACACATCACTCATAGATTCAAACACTGTTTAATAAAAAAAAAAAAGTGTAAACACTTCTACTTGGCTCTCCCAGGGTGGTTTTTGGTTTTTTTTTGTAACTATATGGTAACAGCATACCAACTGTGGTTTTCATATTAAAGCAGAACAAGAGAAAAGATCATAGGACACTCTGCAAGGCAACACTCATTAATGCAGTGTTCAAGGTTAGATCAAAAAGGGGCAGTGGAACTGGGATTACACTGACTCAAATGGCTCTACTCCTTTTTGCTTATTTGCTGGTCACCCCATAGTGCCTGAAGCTGTTGACACAGCTGCCTGCCAGCAAAATTTATTTAGAAACTCCTTCATATTGTACTGTTCACAGTCACTGTAACCAATATTTCAGGAATTGTATTTATAGAGCAGCTGTCAGCAAATGGACTTGGATGTGCAGCACAAAGTTACAGCAATTCACTCTTTATATTCGAGACACAGACATTGCAGAAACCATACACAGAGAGGGTCTTCAACTGAATTATTAGAGAAAGACATGGAAGTTCCTTGGCTGTGTTTTGTTCTCATACAGTTGCCAAAAATCTGTCTTTATCAAAACCAGTATTTTCTCGCTTATGCATATCCAAAGCAATCCTGCACAGGTTCAGTAATACCCACATCATAAAATAACACATAAGAAACTCAGCTTTCAGAATACATTTCAAACTGTACAAGTCCCAGGATGTAGTATAACTTCTTCCTAAATACTCAATTTTTCCTCTTCCTTAAAGAAAGGGAGGATGCTTCTTTATAATTATAGCTTACTAGTAGCTATGCCAGTTTTAGAAGGCAAACAGCATTTACTGAATGCTATAAAATCTGTGAGGCATAGTATGCCTGACATGATCTCAGAGCACAGTATTCGAAATCCTTTCAACCTGTCTTTTAGAAAATTCCAGATAAATAACCACACTTGTCCTAGTAGACTTATATAGCACATCTGGGGCATATACACTTACTTTGATTATGCCATTTAAAAAAATTAATTCCAAGCCTTAAATCCACAGGAAAGTTTCCACAGTCCCCCACAGCCACAGCTAAGTAGTCTTTCCTAAACTCCCCTTTCCAAATTTGTTTACCCCATCTCTGTCTATCTTCCTCAGTTCATAGATGAATTCCCTACTGAAATCTTACAGAATTTTAATGTGATTAATAACCTCCTCTTTTTTTCTGCAAAGTATTTAACCTTCTTCTTTTGCAAGGTCATGAAAATAATTGTTATAAATACTCTGGTTCAATAGACCTAAGAGACCCTGCTTTTCTACAGCTGAGAATAAAGTCTTGTATGTCTCACGAACATGGTATCTGTGTATTTCACATTACAACTGGATTTACCTATATACCCACAGAGTAATGCTGACAACACAGCTTCAAAAAAAAAAAGAAAAAAAAAAAAAACAAACAAACCTATCTGCAGTGTTATGTGAAATAATCCTAGAAAATTAATACAGCTAATATGTAAAGGCCTAAAGTAAATTCTACAGTGGGTGATAGAAGAGAGAAAGCAAAGCTGTGCTCAAATGAATTAAACCACCCTGCAATATAAATGTTAGAGTAGCCCCATAAAACAATGAGCTGTAGAAGATTATAAGGAAGGAGCCAAAACATGAATTAGATATCAGAAACTGTATCCAAGTTGAAAAGAAACCTCATTATAAGTCTGAGGGTTGTCTAAACAACCTGTTCCCACACAGGCTGTAAATACGTGGTGGTAGGAGCTTCCAATGAAATAAAAGGGAGTAGACCAACTGGTTAAAAAAACCCAAAATCCACTAAGCCAAACTATTTTCTTAAGCTTAATTCAGGCAGCAGGAAGTTAGAGTGCTTCTCAAGGGAAACCAGCTATGACTTTTTACATTTCTAAACCACATTGTCCTCTAAAAAAAGAAAAGACTAAGGGGGAAAGAAAATAAAGTTCCTAAATTAGACATAATAAATCCTCACACCTTAGGTAATAGAGTATTTGCAAAGCTAAGACCAAAGATACAGTCACTCTTATACAGAGAGGGAACATCCAAGTAGAATATTGCTTAATTCTTCTGCATGAGAGACATTTCTGCCAGGGATGTTCTGAAGGTCTCTAGGACTAGAGAAACAAGCAATATCCCAGGATGCCACCACTCCCTTTTACTCCTACACTTACACATAGTTTGGTTTGTCTCCCCAGGTGTTCAGGCAGTGCATCAGCACTGACAGGTCAGTCCCTGCAGGACTCCAGAGATCATCCCTTTGTACTCCCCTACTGGTAACTGGGAAGGAGCACAGGGCACTTTAGTCAGCTTGTAAAAGTCACTGGCTAATATAAATTGCTCTGCTCAGCACAGATAGCCCAGCTCTGTGTGAATCCCTGAAAAGCCTCCACTGCTGTGACCAGGCTTGAATTAACTGCCACAATGAACAAAATATTCAGTGAACCCATCTTATTTTCAGACAATACATTTCATAGTTTTTTTTTCTTGGTAACGCCATTACATTTTTTTCTGCTCGTCCTACTCTTATGCTCACTAAAAAAAAAAAACAACAAATGCAGACAAATTACATGCTGCAAGAGTGCTGGAAAACAGAATTTTTCACAAAAACATGAAAGAACAACAAAGCATAAAATGCAGATTTGAGAGTTAAGATAAAGTACTCCAGCTCTTTTTTGACCATTACATGTCATCTGTGCCTGAGACACAAAGAATGGAGAGGGTATGTGCATATCAAGCTTAATAAATAAGAAAAACACTCCTGGAAATATTGGAAAGAGACTCAAAAGGAGTTTTCAGCTATTGGTGGTTGGTATTTAATTCAGAGCCCAAATTAAACAGGGAAACTGACAGAAACTGGAGCATGTTCAGCTGTGTGATTTGCAAGCACTATGTACAAATACAAATCTTTCATTACTATACCTCATTTATTAATCTTATAAAAATGTTTACAAGGAATTGAATCAAACCAGTTATCAGACAAGAACTCCACAGAGTTCTGCCAGGACAACCAACACACAGCTCCTGGCCTTACAAGGGACAGCAAACCTAGAGCTCATTATCTAAGAAAGGATCACACAAGTTCTGCCTCCACATCCAGTCTTAGCACACTCACAGAGCCCTCGTTCTCATGTAAACCAATCTGCAGATATACATCTATTTGAGGGGTTTACAAACAAAAGCAAAAGCTTGTCTCAGGGCATTTTAATGGCTATTACAAAAGATGCCACAAAACCAAGAAGAAAATCCCTGACCAACTAATATTTATATTCTGCTAGAAAACAGCAGGATGAGAAGTCTTAAAATGTCTATGGTATCAGTAAAACAAAACAAAATCTTGGATCGTTGGAACATTTTAATCCATGAGGAGGTTTTAAAAAAGCTTTTTTGATCTATGCCCACCCACATACCAGCTCCAAAACATCTATGAGATGGAATAATTTCAAGCAGATCATGACAGCCTTGAGAGATTGAAAGAACAGTGATAAATCTGCACCAATACATCACTCTAAAAAAAAATACATAAGGCAGAGAATTACTTTCCCTTATGTCTTTAGGAATGGAGTACATGCACGTGCAGAAACACATTTGTGTGTGTATACATGCAGAGTGCACCAATTTCTCTGCACTGTGTAGTTCAGTCTGGATCTGTATCCAGGAAAGCCACAAAAGCAGGCAAGCAATCTTTCCTTCAGTTAGTCTATTCCCTGACTCCAAGTTGGAGAGGGACTGAGACAGGGGGAACAATGCAAGGCTCAGAAGCAGTTGTTATGCAGTCAAGAAACACAAACGTCTCAATTTAGAAGTTGGGATTTAGAACTCCTTCCTCTGTACAATTTATAATGTAATTATAGTATTGCTTGCAGCTCCAAATGACTCATGCAGGACCATTTTGCAAAAATACCTCTGTCTCCCAGAGCAGCTTTTCCCTCTAAAACTGTTGTGCACTGTGCTGAATTTATTCCCACAGGGCACCTCCTCACTGTAAAAAAAGGTTCATGTTGTGACCCCGGGCAGTGCAGGATTTACCATTTGGCAAGGATGGTTTCCTCATACAGCTGCTGTAGCCTGGCAAGTTCCTAGCACTGCCTGCATTCCCCTGAAATACTCCTCAAGCACATGGACTGCAGAATTCATGCAGGCAGCTGAAGTCAGCCCAGAATGTGCCACACTCATCGTGCAAACAGCAGTCCCTGCAGCAGGAAACCCCAGTGGTGCCATGAGGACACACTGCAAATCCATCCCTCTGACCAGGAAATTTGGTGTAGTGATAGGAAAGTCACATAAATGTAAAACCAAGAATCAAACATTTAAGAGGAGCTGTTACATATTTAATGGGAGGTTTCATGAAACACCACTAACAAATTTCATTTGGAGATGAAAATCACAAAAAAGCCCCAAACAACACTCTAGTTGTACTAAGCAAGATTTCAGTGTGTACTCCAGACATTATTTGTTATGTAAGTAAAGAAGACAGTGATTATAAACATTGTCTGAAACACATGGAGAGCTCGAAATGGAGCTAGTGGAGACAGGGAAGCTGACAAATAGACACAAAATGCAGCGTGTGGGGAGGGAATCTCAAGTACTTGCCTTGACTAAATTGATTCCCTCCTACCCCACAAAGCATTGGGAAACATTATTTTATATTTCAAAAAGGATAATTTTGTGCTTAGTATCTTCAGTATACAAAACTGCGAGTTAAGTGAGAAACATCCAAAGTTTACCAGCTTGCTAAACTGACATGCAATCAGAAATACAAGGCTGTGGTTAGGCTCAGCTACACAACTCTCACACTAATTATTCACTCCTCCATGGTTTTCAGGCTTCACCAAAGCCCAAATGACTGTACATAAATTAAGACTATTTTGAAATAGCCAACACAAGCCTCATCATGTATCCTAACTTTATTTGGATTGGACTTCCAAACATCTGCACACTGGAGGCAATCCTGTGTCCAACCTCACAGCCCTCCAAACACATTTTAAGGCATCACACAGACCAAGCCTCAACACCTCAGGAAGCCTGCCACCTGCTTGCCTTGAGTTGATTTAAGGAAGCACAGCCTTTTTTCCTCCTGTTTAGATGGCAATTTTGATTTAAATGTTCTGACAGGTTACTAATTCAGGGCCAGTTTTAAAGAAAAGTGTTGTTTATATCTAGTGATAAAAGTTTGATTATGTTTGTGATTTATAAGAAATTATTTTTAAAAGGCCAGGTTGCAGATGACAGTCTGCCTACAACCTACAGCCCACAGCTGCATAAAACAGAGTAACTTCAGCATCACAGGCTTTGAAACATGATTAATGGTGATTTCATCTTTCCACAAATGGGTATAGAAAAAAACCAGAACCATTATGCCTAGAAAATAGATTTGCCAACAAAAATATTGTTGCCTTAGTCATTTTCTAAATGGGCATGTTACTTCCCAGTAATAAATACACTTGTTCTATATCCAGACAGAAAACAGTAAGCAAATGCATTTAACATCAAAATATAATTTTCTTTAACTCTTCAGTCCTGGGTTTACTTAGGAAAAGAACCCAAACAACTTGAAGTTTTCCAATCAGCAAATAAATTAAGATCTCTATAACATACATAATTCAACCCCAGCTAACTGATATCTCTTATCACAACATTGAAAGTGAACATGTATTGATACAGAACTGCATTTGGAGCAGCTGATAGTGCCATCACTTCACGTGAGAAAATGCACTCAGTACAGGAATCATCCCAAGGATAAAATTTATCTCTAATGATGCATTAGATGCTGCTACTTCAATTGGCGCTGCTATCAAAACTCATGAATAAAAGTGATGTCAACACTCAGTAACAGCCATGATTATTGATCAAAAATGCCTTATTAAAACTAGAGAATTTTGCACATTGACACTCAACCAACTGCAAAGGATTGGCAGGGTTCAGAGATGAGCCCCTGCCATCTGCACATGAATATGTATCAAGGGTTCATTTGATTAGTAACAAACAACTTACAGTCATTACAACAACCATGAAGAACATAATGTAAAGGAGGACTAAGGGAGTTATTTCAGCCTACAGGATTCCTGTATGAGATACAGTGACACTTTCAGAATATGCACAGACACTGCAGCAGCACATCACTCCTAATCAAGCCTTGGAACAAATAAAAATCAAATCAGGATGGACAGGCTGAGACAAGCAGTTGCCAACATGAAAGACTAACAACAGTGCATGTCTAGAGGTAAAAAACCCATCTAAAGTTGATGACTGATCTATCTTTCCTTAAAATCTGAATTCACATGATGCAAACTGGAGAATTATTCTCTCTCTCAGTAATTTGAGATCATATAGTGAATGCTGGTGCCACGTACTCTTCATGAAAAGCCTTCACCTGAGCTTTCAGTCTCACACATGAAGTTCTTCCCATGGCCAAGTCTCTGCTGGGCCGTAATACTGCATCCCTTTAGATTTTTCTGAAACACCAGGTTTATTGCTATTTCACTATACTTGGAAACACTGTTGGTTATATTATTTTTGCCATCCTATAAGAAGGAAGCACATCTTTGTACAGCTCTTCAGCCACAGCCAAAATTTCCCTAATACTTTAGAGTACCTCAGTTGAGATTGGAATCACATAGGACCCCACTGTCACAGTTCTGAACTGCTCCTGTGGATCAAGGCACAGTGAACAGCATCTAAATTCTCAACCTCTATTGTATTATTCTATGTTATCAATTTTGTGTTACTATATGATGATAGGTAAGAGAAGGAAAAAAATATTCCACAAGTAACTAAGTGGAATCACAAAGAAAATGAAACTCAAGTAAACATGGACAAAAAGCATTAGGTGTCTAGTAAATAATAAAATACTCTGGAAAAACAATGGTATTTTCCCTACAATGATCATAGCTTTTAAAGACTCTCAGTTGCTCCTCTCTCAGCCCCACTTCATCCATAGGACACATTATTATTATATTCCCTTGGCTCTATCCTCACTGCCCTTAATTACAGGCATGGTGCACCCAACTTAGAGCAGGACATGAACCACAACTGCCCTCGCAGATGGAAGCAATGCAAGGAATGAGGGTCATGGGCTTCACTTAAAATCCCAGGGTTATGCCAATGTCACAAAAGCATCACATAGAGAACTTGATCCCCATCTCAAGGAAGATTGCCTTGGTCAAGGCATGAGTGAGTAAGAATTTAGAAGCATCACCCACACCCTCATCATGGGTAATTTGTCCTGCTTTTCAGGAATAATCCAGGAAAGAAAAGAACAGAAGTGCAAAACTACAAGTTTCACAGCACAATGCATGGAACACCAGAGCTGCAACATTTCTGGCATCCATGGCAACCTCTCAAATTGCCCTGGCCATAGAGACATTGTCTTTTAAGAAAAACCCCAATTGCCATTAGACACAGGTGGTGAATAACAGTTACCTGACAAAGAAGGCAAACACCTACTGGTTCAATTAAGAAACATTTCAGCATCCATTTCTATGAGGTAATATGGTAGAGAAGGTTAACTGTAGAAATTGAAACTTCTATCTTGAGATATGTTTTAAATGTCAATAAGTATTGAGGAAGGGGTGAGGGAGGCAATACAAAAAACAAGACTGCCACACTAAAAACCTACAATTAATGTAATTAATCAATCACTAAAATATACTGTATGTAGTGAAGCACACATTATTTCCATATTTTAAACTAAAATAGAGGTATTCCACAGATACTAACAGAATGGGAAAACCCTTTTACAAAGAACATAAAACAATGATATTTTTAGAAGTATTTTGGATGGGTTTCTCAGCCATATCATCAGATAGAGTTTTTTAACAAGTGTAATATATTTAAGGTGGGTAAGTTCAATTTTCTGAGTTTTTAAAAGCTCTATCAGATTTTTATTTGCCAAATACATTCCACCACAAGAGCAGTAATCAGTGACCTAAAAGCCAAATATCCTCCAACTTTATCACATTACATAAAGCAAAGATAAGCCTAAGTCATAGTGAAAAAATATATTAGATGGATAAAAAAACTTTTAGATAAGAGGCTCAAAAATTATCCCAGAACCAAAGCTATTAACAGGATTAAATTTAAACACCTCCCACAAACAAGTTTCAAGCAAAGTCAAGTCTAGATGCTACACACAGGAAGCTCTGGATAACATTCTTTCAACACTGCACACATTTAAGTAAAGATGCCATAAGCAGCCTGAGTACAAATACTCAGCAATGCAGACTAAGGGGCAGTTTCACTAGATGCCCTACATCACTCTTCCCCCAAGGACTCCAAGCAACTTCCCCAAGAAACCCCCAGGAGTTCCTGTGAAGGAAGAGGCATCCTGGAGTATTTATGTGTATCTGGGAGGCTGTTTTCAGATTCCACAATTAGAAGACT
>WEZZ01021679.1:66069-77930 GCA_013400585.1 Chloropsis cyanopogon | reverse complement strand
GGAACTGGGAGGAAGATCTCATGCTGAAAACAATCAAATACTGCTCTCAGAACAGGATCTCCTGTCTCTGTCTGTCCAGTGCATAGCAGGTCACCTATAACAAAACTTTGAATTCTGATCCAACTTCAGAGCCCACAGCAACATGTGAAGTCAGCATGAAATGCATCCTGATATAGGGAATACTGCACTGAAATAGGGAATATGGGAAATAGGGAATAATGGTCTGAAATATTGAGGTCCTAAACAACCACCTCAATTCTATAACTATGTCTGATTTTAAATGTCAATTTCTTGGCTTACATATTTAAAATAGGAATGCTATCACTCATCTCAAAAGCTATATTTGAAAACAAATTTGTTAACACAGAAAAGGCATTTAGATACCCTGAACACAACAGAATTATTAATATCTTCAGAGAACCTTTCAGACTGAACAGTGTGCAGTTAATAAGAGATGAAAATTCATGTTGAACAAGCAAGAACATAGTAAGTTGCATTATGTGAGCCACGTCCAGTGTATGAAGGAAGGCTGGTAAGGGCCCATGATAACACACACAATGCATATCTAGTTTGGCTTTGTATCTTTACATGGCAAACCTCATAATATTTCTTGACATTAAAAACCACATCTTGTGTTTAATAAAACACTGGTTTCTCTGTTGTTTTGCAAACAACCACCTGATGAATTAAGTTATAAAGTATTATATGGGTGCTCTTAATAGTCTTTCATGTAAAATATTGGAACATTTTACATGAACCCAACGTGAGGCTGGAGAAGCAAATAGTCAACAGATGCAGGCTATAAGGGTAGAACAGCACTGAAGAAAACAACTGTATCACCAGATTACAAAGCAATCAGCTGACAGTCATATCCAGCTATGGAAGAGAGGGCTGTGCTCCGTGCTAGTGCCCTACTCCTACTTCTTTCACTGAACTGGCTTCTCCTCCTCCTGCCTTGCACAGAGACAGTCCCTGCTTCACTTCAAAACTGAGGCCAGGTCCTCATCTTGCAGACAAACTGTTTCTGCCCCTATTCTGCTGAATGTCCCTCTGACTTTTCACCCATAAATTCAAGCAGGGAGGGAGAGGGACGTTACTATTCCACCCTCCTTTCAAATCCAGACACCTTGGTAATTCCTCTTACCTCACATTGCCTACTCCAAGCTTTCTTGTCCAGATACATCATCTGCACAACTATTGATCTGCTTACTCACCACAGGTGAAAATTATAGACCTCGTCTTCTGTCAACATCCCTAACCCTGGAGTCATAAGGTTTGCCCAGCTTTCCTCTCATCTGTGCTGCATTCAAAACTACACCACCACACCACTGCCCAACAAAACAGTGGGCAGCACAATAGAAATATGATGCTAGAGAAGAATCAGGTCCCTAATTTTACCATGAGAGGGGAGAACAAACTGCATCTATTCCTCACAATCTTATCTATGTAGTCTTTGCAGCTTTTCTCACAGATCCTCAGAAGAGCTCAAGGACACACAACAGCTGTAAAGGAACATTGGTGTTATGCCCTTCCATGCACACAACCACCCTCTGCAGGAAGCAACATATGTCTAGATACCAGTTGGTCAATATAAAACACCTCTTTTATTTTGGAGCAATTTTTTATAAATATTAATGTGGAATATTAATCAGTAACACTGACATAAAAAATCCATCTTCAGGAACATCAGGTAATATGAAGAGGAAAAGAACCTTGAGAAAAACAAGTAAAATAGAAGCTACTGTGCTATTATTTGTGTGGTATTGTTTGGTTGACCCCCTTCCAAATGTTACAGTTCCCCTGCATCGCAGCTATTGTTGCTTTCAAAATACCCAGGCACACAGGTAATTGGCTTGTTTCAATACCAAAACTCAAAAGTAATATTACAACATCTTTTTCTGGATTTCAGAAATGGGCACTAGATCCCCCTTCATGATGAGCTAAATAAATGTAATAAAAATGCTGAGCCTCCTGAGATCTAGTATTTCTTCTAAAGTATTTCCATACTTACTGCAGAATTGCTTTAAAATACCTCACTGGAATGAGAATACCACAGTAAATCTCAACACATTTCAAAGCACTACAGCACTGAGATTCTCTATTATTATTATTTTTAAACAGCAATAGCTTCCATTTATTTCAAAGAGTGTAACTCTTTGTAATATGTCATTATTATAAATATCAAGGAAATGCTTGGGAGCCTTCAACTCATTTATAATATTTCCTTTCCTTCTTAGGACAGATGTCCATAGCTAACATGACTGAGGTGCTTATGGGGAAGCCTATCCACTAGACTGCTGTGGCAAGCTCCTAAATTTCTTAAAACAAAAAAAAGCAAATCTGACAAAAATTTACTTTTTCATTTCAAAAAACATGACAACCACCCAATTCCAAGCTTTTGTTGCAGTTCTGTACATTTCCCTAAAGATAAAATCTATTCTTTACAAAATATGTATTACAAAATACATATAAAATAGTATTTTTACTAAAACAGCCCTCTTTCTCAAAGACTGATTCTCCTGAAGACATGGAGAGATTGCAGAAAGACAGTTTTCTATATAAGATCTTTCCTCTCAGGAGCCAGGCTCACTGAAGAGGTTTCAACAAGACTGTTTTTCACAATGCACAACCTTCTACATTAGCAGAGCTCTCTCCCTCTTTATTTCTCTCCACCCTTTTTTTAAACTTAATTTCCTCACAGTATCTCCCCAACAATTTAACCTGGATAACTGATTGACTGCTTCCACAATCTTGCCTATACTATTCTATTGTTCTGTCATAATTCTTGTCATAAAAGCACAAGGAGTTCGAAAACCTCTGCAAAGACCACCTACTACAAAATCCTCTTGAAAAATGCCTTTCATAAACCACATCTTTGTCTTTACACCAGTTTCGCAAATAAACTGTCCTCTCACAAAGGCTTGGTTAAAAAAAAATGCAGACAATTCTGAGCATTAAAAGCTTGCTAAGGAGAGTACATCTTCCATCTTTATCCTAGAGAAAACCCACTTTAAAATAAATAATGAAGCAATGAAATATGGCCCAGCATAAGGGAAAGCACAAGTCTATTTGGTTTTGGGTCTTTTTTAGTTTTGTAAGCCTTCAGTTTAAAGTTGGTTTGAAATGAGAGTTCTTACATAGGTTTCCTCATTCAATCTTCAATGGCAAACAGAGGAGAAACCCAAAGTAAAATGCCAATAGCTACCACACCTGCTCTGTACAGCAAAGTACTTTCTACATTTTACTACATTCTGGAAGTACCAGCAAAATATGAAATACATGAACAACCAAAGTTCAGGATTGAAGAATATTATATTGGCTGGTAATTTCAAATCCCAAAGGGAAACTACAAACATCTTGAAGGCATGAACTTTGGAGGTTGAGTAACAATATGCTGCCACCTTACAAATTTCACCAGTGGGAAAAGTTAGTAGTTGAAGCGTTTTAAAACAGAGTTTCTGACTTGTAAAACAAAATAGCAAGTGACTCAAAATCCAGTTTAATTAAAGTTTTTAGTGATACTTTGTCACAGACACTGAACTTCAAAGATTCTCTCGGAGGAAGGCAGACTCAAGGTCAATGCAAGTGCCATGGTCATCTAGCAAAGGGAATCAAAGCTGTCAAGAAGGGAGGGAAGAAAAACCCGATTTGTCATCATTGAGAAAGTCTAAGTTACAAGTAAGCATTTAAACCTTCAAGTATCAGATATTTATTTGTTCTTAATCATATATATGTGACAGAATACAATTTAAAAAATGTTGACGCAGGAACAGCAAAGCATCACCCATGTGAAAATCACAGTATGCCTCAGATGTTGTTGTTTACTTAAAAAAAAACCACAAGAAAACCAACCTGAAAACCGTGAGTTACACTAACACCACGGCATTAAATGATTCCCAAATCAAAAGATTTATGACATGCCTTTTTAAACAAGCAATAAATACTCAGATTCCAGAATGTAGGTGATGGCCTTTTAACGTTAAACTACACAAACCTGTGCTTCTAGTACATAAATCTAATAATTTGTTTTCACCAGAAAACCCAGAAAGTCTCCTGAGTACAACACGCTATGACAAAGTCAGTGAAGGGACACAGCAAATGACCCCAAGAACGACAAAGCAAAATGTTTCCTGGATGTTTGTACTCAAACCCATTACAAAATGAAGAAAATCACTACTATAACCTTTTCTGTGCTTTATCTTCCCAACAATATAAATTCAGACGGACAATCTACATAAACCAAGAATTAAAAGCACCCAAAAAGCAGCACTGTGAAAACAACTGACATTTATTAACCCCTCTGGAGATCTTCAGTGCCCTAGAATTGCCACAGCCTTCAACACTGCATTAATAATATAAAGTCCATTCCTGCAAGCCTGCCAGAAAAGACTGGGAAGTGAATAAGCCAAACAATGCTGAAATTCCAAGTGATATTAAGAATCTGTGCATGTTTATTTAAATAATAAAAGAAGACTTGTCAATTTAAACAAGAAGCGCTCACGAATCTTACATTCGGGGGAAAGAAACTCTTCATAACACCACTAAGCTACTTATAATGAAAAGATGAACAAACATAAAAAAGTGGGTAATTTCACTGTCACACAGAAAAAACAAAGCCTCATTTGTCTTGCCCTGTCATATCCGGCGTGTTGATTCAAGCCAATATTAACACTGACAAACATGTTAACCTACAACATTACATGCCAAAAATCAGTTCCAATTTGGGACGATGTGCAAGTTTTGTGACAGAGAGGGCTAACGACAAAAAAGAAGACTTGGAGTATTAAATGACATAATATGATACCCTGTGCTTTTTCAAAAGGCTCCTGAATATTCCAACCAGCCACAAAGGGCACACTAGACAGTTTTAGGGCGGACAAGGAAGGAGTGCAGCAGTTGTGCTTTCACAACAGCCATCTCCGCAGATTCCCTTCAGTATCTCAGAGGTCCCGCTTTCCTTAACCCAGCAAGGTACATCTTCATGGCGATGTATCTCGACGGAGTGAAAGCAAAATAATCACAGCACTCAGCGATGCCATTAACATTTCTCAGTCACAAGGGATTAAAAGGCTTGGACCCGGGGCAGATGCTGGGAGAGCCCTCGGCAGAGGAGTTCACCGCCCGCCGCAGCCTGGGCTGCAGCTGCGAGGGATTGACACCGCTGACGGTGGAACCCGGCTCGGGAGAAACTCCGGGCACAGTTCCGGCATCCGAAATAAATTAAAGTAAACAGTGTTGCTCTCTCTCATCCACCCTGTTAGCAGCCTCTCGGTTGAGCTGGAGACCACACACCCAGACCACACAGCACCAGCTGAACTCACTCGCACGCAACATCGAGAAGCTGTCACTCTGCTGAGCTATGAGGAGGGAAGAGGGGGGCCGGAATACGAGTGTGTGTGTGTGTGTGTGTGTTTAGAAAAGCTGCTTGCTCTCTCCTCCTATCATTACAGCTGGTTATGTTTTGTGTGGCTGGGAAGGAGGGAAAGAAGGAAGGGATAAGAAAAAAGACCTATAAAGCTCACTAAGAAAACATGCTGGCCTCGGCCTTTTGTAGTAATGATTTGCACTCCTCCTGTACTAGTTTAGTAGCTGATGAAGGGCTAACAAAGCATCCATTTAACATCAATTAACCTTCTATCTATCACATGTCAAAAAAAAAAAAATCTAGACTAGTATAAATCCATCTCCTTGTACATTTTAAATGACAGCATCCTGTCAGTTACAATGCAAAAAATACCTATATATTGATCTATTTTTACATCAGGAGTTCTGGGATGTTATTTATTTGGAGAGGGGAGAGATATTCCCCACAAAGAACAATCAACCACACAGATGACATTATGACATCGAAACACTGAATTTTTCCAAAAACACTCCATTGTAAAATGAAGTTTTGTTCATTAGCATCATATACCATAAACAACCTGAAGGAAGTTAATGAGCCAACATATAACACTGAGTTTGTAACTCAGCAGCAGCAAGAAGTAAAAATAGCAAAACACTAAAAATAGATTAAAACCAACAATAGCCTATAATACAGATGAACAGAGACTTCTAAAATGGGGGGCGGGGGGGAGAGTTCTTTGTTTCTTTTAGCTCAGAAATCATTTCATCTGCCAATTATGTCACCTGTTCAAACAGAGAAACCAGAATAAAACATTTGAGGACTCATAAAATCTCTTTCACTGGGTCTACTTTAAAAAAAGATTTCCTTTCCTCCGCTCTGCTACCATGAACACACATACCTCCCCCATCAAGCTCACCAGCACACAAATTTAATTTAATACATACACATCTGGACAGCCCAGAACCACAGTCACATTTTCACCTCAGTTCAAAATCTTTTTACCTAAGTGACAATGACAATCTCCAAGTGCCACTAATAAACAAAACCATCAAAACCGCAATAATCCAAATGTCAGTAACAGCCTTATAAACTTGAATGAATATATTTATGTTTGTGAAAACCTTGAGAAAAAAAATCAAAAAAAATATTTCACCATACCAAATACATTTTAAAAAAACGTTAGCTTCAAAGTTCTGGAAGTTCACACTGAAAAAAATTATTCCCCCAATTTATTAATTAGGTCAATGTGCTGGTTTACCAGTTCTTGAATGAACACTATTTCTGATATATTCAATGTAACAGCCCCTATTCATTACCAAGACTCACATCAAACCAATTTAAGTGTTCTGAATGTCTATTTTGGTCATACTGGCTTGCCTAGAAAAGGTCAACAGCACAGAAGAAAATATAATTAAAGAAAGTTTGAACACAGATGTTTCTCCCCAAAATTTCCGCTACTTTCCTTATAAATTACATTGCAGCTCCCAAGAAATTAATTCATCTACTTGTTAAAAGCTTCCGTATTTACTATGTGACACATCACTATAATCTAGCAACATTGTAAAGAAAAGTCCTAAACATCTAGATTTATAAACATATATATAAAAAAGTCAACTCAGCTTTATACAAAACCATATCCCAGATGGCCATAAATCTCCCATTAATTTCTAAATTCTCACAAAGCACATCTTCCTACATCTGCTCCTACCTCCAACATTCCACAGTGTTTGCTTCATCCAGAAGTCATTATCCTACACTCCTCCAGTTAAGCCGTTCATCCCTCTTTTGTTCTAAAGTTATGATTAATTTTTGTACATCATTTAAGTAATAGGAAAATGGTCAAAAATCTTAATAGCTCATTATCCCTCGATCTTATGTTATTCACAGGCAGAAATTCGAAAACAATACTTAAAGCATCAAAATCTTTCAAATATGTTTATGCAAATGCATTCAGAAAGATCCAGAAGTTCAGAAAAATAAAATAAATGAATCCCAAAGGGATGAATTTTTTTTCTAGAGAAAAGAAACAAGACACCACAGATTTTTTTTTCCTAAGCCCTGTAACTATATACAATATTCTCTATAAAAACACTATATAACCACTGTAATTACACATTTCACATGGTTGAAGTTTTAACTTGGATGCTTGTAGGTAAGACTGCAACTTACACTTACTGTGTGACTATTCTGGCAGTTCCTTTTGTTTCAAAAATATTTAAAAGATGAGACATACACTTGTGCTACTGAGATTCTACTATTTTTCATGTTCTCTCCCCAACACCTCTTTGCAGGCCAGAACTCAAGGCATATGCTACAGCGTTTTTCTCAGTTCACACGGTCCAACACACACTCAATACTTCCCTGACAGACTGTGTGCACAGGTATGTTTCTAACAAAAGCCTCTCTTGGGCTTACGAGTCTTCATTTCCACTCATCCGCCTAAAATGCCATCTCCTTTTTGGATCGATCACACTTAGAGTAGTGAGGTTGTCTTGTGAAAAACACCATTTTCCCTGCCTTCTTTGCCAAGGAAACATGCAAAGAACTCATCTCCTAGATACGTCACTTAATTTTTTTGCCAAAAATCCAATGTGCAACTTTCCAGCAAGAACCAAGGTACACCTGTTAGAACCACTGTGAGATTCGAAATGTCACAAGACTCACAGAATTCTCAAACAGAAAACTGAAAGTAATTGCTTTTTTAATTGAGACATTTTATGAGTATCTCAAAAAAAAAAATCAGTTTAGTTTGTCCTCAAGACAAAAGTGGCTATTTAAAAAGGAACTTTTACTTAGCATAGCCTAAATCTTAAACTAAGGCAGGCTTTTTGATGAACTTCCAAATATGGGGTACATCGCTTTGGGTTATCAACAGTGTCAAAGGAAAAAAAAAAAAAAAACAAGTCTAAATATACCTAAAAATCCTTGATTTATACTGTAATCTGATCCACCACCAGAGACCCCACTGGTTTCTGCACAATATCGCCTAAACTCTGTCTTTGAGACTAAAACTGAAAATCTGGGAATCTGCAGTTCCGTAAAGGTCAAGGGAAAATCAGACCCATTCAGGACTTGGTGTCTCAGAAACTTTGTTTTCCTTAAAAACAAAGCAAACAAAATTACAAAGGAAACATGGGCTTTCACACTCATCACCATCGCAGCACTTTCTAATGAAAACGCTGAACATACTTTCTGCAGGTTAGTAACGTCTGTAGTCGAGAAAAGGCTACACAGACCAAATTCTTTTTGGAGAAAAATCACTAAATACTTCCAAAATAATATAAAAAATACAATTACAAAGAATTTCTCCAGAGGAGTGAGGTGTATGACCTGGCGTTGTTTAAAATACTAAATACATATCTTACCTTTCCCTATGCAAAGGCTGTAACACGGCAATCACACAATTAATAATTATTTGCAAGCATTTCTATCATTACTTGGTTTCTAGGGAAGTTGCTTCAGGGGGGTTTGGAGGTTTTTCTTCGCTCCAGGATATCACAAAAATGATTTTTTTTCTCCCTCCTGCCCTTCCCTTTTATAACTTTCAACACTGGGTGAATAATCCACATGCTTTTGAACTGAAATGCTGATTGAAACTCCCTAAAATAATTTTTAGGGTAAAGTACAAAAATTTTTATCAGCCAGATTTTTGAACTCATACTTTGCAAGCTGTAAACACAGACCTTTGCTTTAATGTTCAGCACAAAAGATGAAACATGGATCTGACGTGACTGCGCTGTGCATGTGCCGTCTCATCATCCCTCATCCTCCAAGCACCTTTACAAACAAGATTCCCTCCATTACCAAACACCATATTTCTCCCCTGGGAAAAGTAATTTGAAAGACAATGTTGCACAGCCCAGATTTACAGAATGTAGGTGGTCCAAGACAGAAGGTCAAAGTTAAGCTGAAGAGCTAACATCTGACTTCTGCTAAAAGATACCAATTCAGCTGTTTTTGGATTTTGAACCTTCAGCTGGCTTCAAGTGTATGAGTAGGTTCCACTCTGTCTGAAAAACTCAGATAGAAAATAAATTCACTGTAACAGCTACAGTCTTCTGAGTACTATTTTCCAGTCCCTGACTGGAAAATGAAGTACTTCTGACTTCTGCTGCAGAAGGTTTTCTTTGCCTGTTTGCATAAATAAATAGTGACCTACAGGCATTCAAAATACACGCAGGTAGTGTCTGTACGTGCTTCACAAGCTTTTGTCCTGGTGTACAAAACTCTAACTGTATATTATGTCATGGATATTTTCCATAGTTCTCAGAATCTGTGTTTTAAGAACACCTTTTATATTCAGTCTTCTGTCACCACCCTATCGAGATAAATACTTTTTTCTTTTCATTTCTGGTTGGTTTTATTTTTTAAGTGAAGTCTGAAAGCTGAAAAGCGCAGAATAAACAGAACTAAAATACCTCGAAACTGATGTGTAACTTCAAGTACAGTGATTAAGACTTAGTGAATCTGCAGCTAAACATATCACTACATTGAAAGAAACTGATTAAGGATGGTTTAACATAACATATATAAAAGTTTTGATTAATAAAACAGGTCAGTGGCCTCTGCCTTTCTAGTCAACCTACTTATTTTGCTTTAGTCCAGCTTCTCTGGGAAGAGCAACATAATAAAGAACAGACTGTATCAGTGGATACAGTTTCTTTCTAATAAGACCTCAGGAAAACAACTGGTGAATTACAGATTTTAATGTCTTTACTGTTCGGTTTTGCCTCAAATGCTCTCAACAGCTAGCATAAAACTCTTGCTCACTCTCACAAGAAATCTTACAGTTTCAGATTTCTTCTACTATTCATGACTTAAAACTTTACTTTTTTTTTTTATTCATTTGGAATTTCATTAACCTAGACTGCTACTTAGCTCTAAAATATGAAGAAGTAATTAAAGCATTAAAAACAACCCCAAACTATCAAGTCTGTAAAAACATTTTCATTTATTGAATGAAGATCAGAAAAATACAAGACAACTTTATATTTTTTTTTAAAAGCCAGCATAAGTTTGATGGATAACAATCTTTTAATTATATTGCTTCACCTCTGACACATCCTAGAATATGTTTTCCATAAAGAAAACCACCCTTACCCTGACAACTTAAAATAATTTTCACTGAGATAAGTCCAACCAGTATAATGAAAATAACCGCATCTGTTTTAAATGATGTTGTAGACAACAGAAATTCCATCTAAATAAAAACACTGCTGCCCACGGAGTGGGCATAAACCACAAGAACTGCAAACTAAGCTATCCATAGGAAAGAAATCAGCAACAAGATATGCCTCTTGCTGCTGGGTCAGTGTTAAGCTGGGATAAGATACAATAAAAACAGGGAAGTAAGAATTATAGAGCATTCCTTCTTCAGGTGAGCAAAATGTAAAGGAAGAAAACAGACCTGTTTTTCTAAGCCACAAGTTTGTTTATTTACAGTCCTTTAACTGTTCTGACAACTTTATCATAAGCAAAACAAAATCATCAAAAGCAAAAACAAAAAAGCTTTACAGAGAAATCACAAAAGGAGAAAGGAGACTGTTTACTTCTTATAAGAATGATCAGAAAACCTGGAAAACTGAAATGAGATTATGATTTAACTACATTTTAAATAATGAATATTTGGAGTTTAGGTTTAATCTGATGTTCTGTCAGAGCAAGGATGGCTTAATATTTTACTGGCTTTTGACTCAGAGCTTTTGAGTCTATGAACAGAAGCTGTTAACCTGCAGTAAGCGAGGAAATTGCAGAAGGAAGACTATTTTAAAAAATAGTAAAACTGGACAGAATGGGAAACTCCCTTTTGGAAACAAGATCATCCCAAATTTCAGATATCTACACCTTGCTAAGGGATCACTTTCAGGTTCCTAATTAGGATATTGAAGAGGCAAAGAGAAGAGATGTTTGGTCACTCAGCTCATGGACACTTCTGGACTGCAAGGCAGTCCAAATGAGGCAGAAATGTAGCACTGGGTAGGATGTTAAAAAAAAAAAAAAAAATCCAAGTCTCAGAGAAGTGTAATATCTCCAGATAGACATAAATGAAAGCAATAATTTCTCCACCAGCATGTTATTTCAATTCCTCCCACACTCCTTCCCCTGTTATTTTCCTACTGCACTTGCCTAGGTACTCAGTCATTTTGGGGAGCTGTATCTGAAACTTTGTGGCACAACTAAATGCGAAGACAAAAAGAAAAAAACCAAACCAAAAAAATAAAACCAGTCCTGCAACCAGCTTTGACTCACCTCTCTACCCTGCTTATTTCCTCTATCCCCCACCCTGCACACCCACACTTCATTGAGCCGAACGACCCCATCATTTCACACGGGTCGGACTGCACGATGTCAGAATCTTTTCCAACCTAATTGACCCTGGGACTCGGCGCAGCTCTGGCCCAGCCCGCGCAGCCCAGCGGGCTCCCCCAGGCCGCTGTCAGACACGCGAGACCGAGGCAAAGGCCCCGGAGCTGCCGCTGCTGCCGGGCCCCGGCTGGCAGGGAGGGGCTCCCCG